>CABHPP010147033.1:13211-28856 GCA_902168425.1 Peromyscus attwateri
TACTTTTGGTGCTGCCTACAATCCCATCATCCCTTGCCTTGGAGCTGCGCAGGCTTATGTCTGTCTCTATCTTCATGGGGCCATACTTAAGCAGTATCCTTTATCTTTGTGAATTCTCTATGTTCCTTTCCATATAAGAACATCACTCACGCTGGATTATGGCTTCTCCTGTACAATGTGACCTTTTCCTACCATAACTAATTACATCTGGAAAGACTCCTTCCAAATAAAGCCATATTTTGAGGGTGTGAATAGACATGAAGTTGGGGCGGGGTACAATTAACCCCTACTATCCTGCTGCCTCCATATTTTGATGCTCAGTGTCTTCCTTCATCATAATTCAAACACTAAGGTGGACAGTCTGCTGGGAAGCTTGTTTGTGTGAGATGATGCCTCTCTGTCCCTGTATGGGCCTTTGCTGCACCAACTACGGCACAGAAAGGCAGGAAAGTTGCCTTCTTCTTCTTCTTCTTCTTCGAAGTCTCCATTCTACTGACAGAAAGTCACTTTGTTATGGTAATTGCATTGGACCTGCTCTTCTCTAGGCCATTGCCAGGCACTATGGAGTTCACTTACACAAAGCTATAGTATAGAAATCAACAAAAATTAAGAGTGGGAGGGTGGGAAGAAGAAACTATCCCATACAAGTCTCATCTCCAAGTATCAGAAATGTCAAGTTGGACTCATTCTGTGTAAAGGTCAGTCTTAACATGCCAACCTTTTAAAATTTCATTGGAAGGTTTGTGTTTAAAATAGCATGCCTCAAATTAAAAAAAAAAAATCATTCAAGAAAACCCTTCTTTATAGCCACAGATTGTAGTTACGACATTAGAATGCATTACTAAACAAAAGCAATGTAAAGTCTTTGCTGCTCTGGAGAACCAAATGAACAAGCAGACAAAGGTCTAAATTTCCAGAACTCTTAAGTAGAGGGAAAACATGCAAATCAGAAACAACAAAACCTCACTGATCTTTGAGTCAAGAAACTCATTTTCTCAGTCTAGTTTGTTCTTTACCAGCTTCATCATATTCAGTAAAATACATATTTCCTTTCTCTGCTTTGCAATAATTGGCCAACACACACTAAATGGTTGCTTTGTGAAATGAGATCTTAAAAGTAAAATGTAATGAGAAAATCATCAATCATGACATATACATGTGTGCATAGTGTTTTCAATACCTACATAGCAGTTATCTGTAATTTTAATGATTGTCAAACTATGACCAAGTATTAGCCATTGTTTTGAAATCAGACAGACTTGTTCTTGAGTCTGATACTAAGACATGTACCCAAGCTGGATTTCTAGAAGAGACACTGAAGAAAAGTGTGTACAAAATCTAAAACTACTCAGGCATTAAGAAATAGTGTTTTAAACGGTGGTTTAGCTTTTGAACAAATGCTTGCATTTAATGAGCACCTAGTACATGTAGCTATTCTGTAATTCTGAAGAAAGAAAATAAATCAGTAGTCCTGACCCAACAAAGGTTTGAACACAGCCAAACTGTGTTATATAGTAAGTCAAATGTCAGAACAACACATGAAGAATTGAGCAAGAATTAACGGGAGCTGAGTGGCTTATATAATATAAATGGGAGGCTTAGAGAATGTAGTGATTATAGAAGCAACATTAGAAACTGATTAATCAAAATGCAAAGGATACCATGGCAAGTAGTTTGTGTCTGTATAATAAAGAGAATGCTTACATATCTGGAGTAATGTTGTTAGTCAGTCTTTGTCTTTTGGGGAACCTACCACCAGCTCCCAAATAAATCACACACAGAGGCATATATTTAATTATAAATGCCCGGCCTCGGTTGGCTTTTTTTCTAGCCAGCTTTCCTTAACCAAAATTATGATGTCTATCTTTTACCTCTGGGTTTTGCCTGTTCTCTTACTTCTGTAAATCTTACTCCATGGCTTGTTGTATAGCTGGATAGCTGGCCCCTGGAGTCCTCCTCCTCCTCTCACTCCTAGATTTCTCCTCTCCCAGATTTCTCCATATATATATATATATATATATATATATATATATTCTCTGCCTGCCAGTCCCGCCTATCCTTTCTCCTGCCTTGCTATTGGCTAGTTCTTTATTAAACCACCAGGTGTTTTAGACAGACACAGTAACACAGTTTCACAGAGTTAAACAAATGCAACATAAACAAAAAGTAACACACATTAAAAAATATTCTGCAACAGAGTAAAGTAGGAGAGAGAATGTGATGGTAAGGGAGGTGAAAAGAGCCGCTTCTGTCTTAATTCAAAAAGCATTGCCATGCTACATACTTGACTATGCATAATATCTGCATGGACCCTCATGGAAGCAAAGAAACTTTTAGGAAATTAGCCAAATATCAGGGAAACCTTCTGGCAGAAAAATGCAGTTTCTGGTCTTTCCTAGCAGGAAAGAAAGTGAAGGTGTACAGATGATAGAACTGACTTCCTTTCGAGGGGGCACAGACATGTGGGCAGTATGCTCAACATTTTAGGCCAACTCTACCGATCTACTTCTTTCACTTGAAAAAAAAAATACGCTCATCGATCTGGTTAATACTGTCAACTTGACAAGAGCTAGAATCTCTCATGAGGCAAGCCTCTAGGCAGGTGAAGGTTATCTCCATCAGTGCTTTTCAACCTGTGGTTCTGAACCGCTTTAGGGGTCAGATGACCCATTCACAGGGGTCACCTACGATCATTAGAAAACACAGATACTTACATTATGATTCCTAACAGTAGCAAAATTCCAGTTATGAAGTGCCAACACAAATAGTATTACGAGCCAGGTGGTGGTGGCAGCGTATTCCTGTAATCCGAGCACTCGGGAGGCAGAAGCAGGCAGATCTCTGTGAGTTCAAGGCCAGCCTGGCATACAAAGCAAGTTCCAGGACAGACAGGGCTATTACACAGAGAAACCCTGTCTTGAAAAACCTAAAAACAATAACAATAATAATAATTATTATTATTATTTTATGGTTGGGGGTCACCACAACATGAGGAACTATATTAAAGGGTCACAGCGTTAGGAAGGTTGAGGATCACTGCTCTAGATCAAGTCACTTGAAGCAGGAAGACCCACCTTAATTGCCAAATACATTTTAAAAAATTAATTAATTTAAAAAACAAGGCAAGGAACAGGACTGAGAGGAAGTGTGAATCACTGATCTTTTCTTCCTGACCTTGGATACAACGTGACCATAGCCTCACAAGTCCACTACCATGCCTTCCCTACCATCTTGGACTCTGCTCTACCAGTCAGCCAAAGTTTTAAAACCCTCCCTTTCTTATGTTGATTTGGTCAGGTATGTTGTCAGAGCAACCAGGAAAGTAACTACCACACACACCTAAAAAATTATCATTTCCATGGATGTAAACACAAACGAGCCAGAACATTCAGAGGTACAGACGGCACCCGTATCTGATGGAAAGGAGCAAAGAAAAATGTAACTCCAAAGAGGAAGTGTTAAAAAAAGTCAGAATGGAATTTAGAGTTACAAAAGTGGATGCTTTTTTAGAAGATTGAACAGAAGGAAATGATCAGACTGAAATTAGCTGGCTTGGAACAATGCTCTCTAAAAAGTGACCTATTCTGAGATGGGAAGATCATACCCCTTCGAGAAGAGACAATCAGCCTTTGTGCGCCATGTCAGTGTAAAAGCTGCTTCCAGCCGAGAGCCACGCAGCCCGGCACTTGCTTTTGCGAGGAGACGGTGAGATGACAGAGCAATGAACTTTAATGGGCTATCAGATATTTTTAAATAGCATTTTCCATTTTAAATGTGGATCCAAATCCAGCGCTGGGAGAATGGGGGAGCTGAAAGCTTCGGTTCAAATCCGCAAGGCCTTCGCCAGTATCTGCACCGAAAGCTCTCTGACAAGAATACACTTGATTTCCAACCAGCAAGAGACTAGTTATTCCATTTAGGGAAATGACATTCTGATGACCGAAAATGACTCTTGCCGTGTCTGCAGCTCAGAGCTTTAACAGTGCATCTGTCCCGGGTCATGCAGAATAGTTTTGATAAGGCTTTTAGGGATCCCTTTCCTTGTTTGGGGGGTCGGGGTGCTAATTGCTCAGCTGCTTTGCTAAAGAGGATATAGATTTAGGTCAATGTGGCATCTACCAGTCACCAAAGCTGTCTATTCACCCATTGTGGAATCACTAGTGAGTATTTAGTAAATGATGGCCTTCATGTTAGATACTGGTAACACAAGACTGGGATTGACATGCTTGTCCTCAAAATATCATGGCCCTATGGGAAAGAGCTCAAGTTCACAAATAATTAGAGAGGGCTTGGAAGGACAGCCAACTAGACTCCAGAAGGGGGAAGAGAGTTAATCGGGCTCTCGCCTTTCTTCCTAATTCATACCAGCCTCTACAGTCTGACCCAGGGCTTTACAAGATTTTCCTCTTCCTAAGGTCAGTGGCACTATTTAACCACTAATGACGTCTGATGACCAGTTCAATCTTTGGTACACCATTTTCCAACATTTCTTACCTTGTGTCAGCCATTCATTATTTTTATTGCTTAAGACTGTCCTATCTTGAATTTTCTCTCTATAGTCTTAAACATTCTTTCAAAATGTCCTGGGGTAAATTTTTTTCCCTATTATTTGGTCTAAAATATTAAGGTTCCATCGAGTTTTATTTTCTCTATATGTGCTTTCCTAATATAATTTCATCTCACGGATTCACAGGTAAAATAGAACCATATTATTGGCATCTATATAATCTGATGTCTGTCAGTGAGACTTTGGGAATGCCTCCAAGTTTCCATTTGAGGTAGTAAACAGAATCCATATATTTAACTTTGTCATAGTAAATTTTCATCTATATTCACAATTATATATATATATATATATATATACATATATATGAAAATTGTATTAGTATGACCAAATGGAGAAAAGATGACATTCACATATTCAGTATTGTATGGATGTTTCCCAAAGCATAACACAAAGCTTAAAATACTAGATAGAAAAAATATTTACTAGGTCATGACTCAATATGTGGGAATGCAATTCCACAATTTACTCAAACACATATTAGATGGGATTAGACAATGAGAAAGTCCCAGGTAATCAAGGAAGTCCAAATATCACAGTGTAATCATTTCCAAGAATACTTGCCCTGCCTGAGGTTATGTTCCTAGTACTGGACTTCGAGGCCATAGGCAATCTCCCAATGAATGCCAAACAAAATTGGGACAGTTCTTTAATAAGGTATTGAGAGAATTCTACCACTCCAGTATTTTCTGTAACTTTCTTTAGCCAGTTAAGAGCACTGGTTGTAACTGCGTTGTTGGGGGGAGCTTGACTTGCAGGCATTCATCCATTCAGGAAGGTGTCACTCTTGTGAGTGGTCACTGTGTGTTTACAAGTCTTTATATCTGCATGTGTTATAGTAGCATACATTCAACAGAAACCTGGGTCTTGTTTTCCAAATGATACAATGGTCCATGGCTCAAGGTTATCATCAGCTTGCCTGTTTGTACCATGCACACACCACAAGAACACCACCTATGGCTCTCAGTCTGAAATTCACTCCCATCCACTCATTCCTAGAATGACAAACATAAACTTCCTACACTCAGATCTTCAATTCCAGTCACTGTTATCTTACCCAATAGCTCCTTAGGACACCCAGTTACACCATGCGATTGAATGTAGCAAGATAAGAATAATGAACACTGTTGGTATTTGTAAATACAGTTGCTTTATTATTTATTCATTAATTCATTCACTCTTCCATCAAGCTTTTTTCTGCACACCAAAGTCAACTCACCTTACTGTTACCTTTTACTAGGAAAATGGCTCTGTTCCTTGCAGGGAACTGAATGTTTGAGACTCCCAATTTCCAAGGTGAGTACTTGAAAACTAGTTGCCAATAAAAAGTCATTAGGGGGCTGGGGAGATGGCTCAGCAGTTAAGATCACTGGTTGCTCTTCCAGAGGACATGGTTCAATTCTCAACACCCACATGGCAGCTCACAACTGTCTGTAGTTCCAGTTCCAGAGGATCTGACACTCTCACACAGACATATATGTAGGCAAAACACCAATGCACATACAATAAATAAATAATTGATTATTTAAAAAAAGAAACCATTAGGATGTAGGGTTTGTGGGAGGTGATTAGATCATGAAGGCAAAGCCCTGGCTGATGAGTTTAATGCCCCTTTGAAGCAGACCCTGGAGCACTGAATTGTTCTAAACTACCATGTGAGGACATGAGCAGAAGTCATCCTTTATGAATGAGAAAGCCAGACTTCAGCAGACTCAGTTTATCAGAGTGCTAATTTTGTACTTTTCACCCTCTTAAAATATGAGAAATTTTGGTATTTATAAGTTATTCCATTTGAGGTTTTTTTCCTAAAGTATCTCAGATGAACTAAAACATGTGAATTTTTTCTTTGGTAATTTTTACAAGGCCTCTACCTTCATTTGTTTGCTTGTTTATGCATGTGTATATATTCTAGGTGTGGGACACAGGATTGAATCTACAGCCACTTCCCTACCTGTAGAGAAATCTATCACTCTGCTATGCCCCTAACTCAAAGCCCCACAGATAATACGGGTTCCAAGCATGATGAATCACTAAATATTAATTTTGTGTGATAAGGAGCAACCCAACCTTGCTGGTATACAATGCCAACCATTGATTTTTCTTACATATGTCAGTCAACTTCGGCCTCGATAAGATAAGAGGCTATGGGTCAGAGTCAGACCATTCTAAACATTTCCCTTGGAGGCAGTGAATATCTGTTGTAGTTTGAATGTAATTAGCCCCCATAAGCTCATAGGGAGTGGTACTATTAGGAGGTGTCACTTTGTTGTAGGAGGTATGGCCTTGGAAAAAGTATGTCACTGTGGAGAGATCTGAGGTCTCATATATGCTCAAGCCATGCTCAGTGTTACAGACCATTTCCTATTGCCTGTGGGTCAAGATATAGGACTCTCAGCTCCTTCTCCAGCACCATGTCTGCCTGCACAGCACCATATTGAACCATGATGATAATAGACTAAACCTCTGAAACTGTATGCCACCCCAATTAAATGTTTTCCTTTATAATAGTTGCCATGGTCATGGTGTCTCTTCCCAGCAATAGAAACCCTATTTAATACAGTATTTGTAGCACATGCTTCCCTTATTGGACCACAGAAACACAGGGCAGTAAGCAGAAGCACAAGGTCGTATGCAGAAACACTGAAAGAATACTTTCTAAGACCCAGAGTCAAAACTGGTACATTGTCCACCTGCCATCTATACTATAGCCCAGCTAAGTTGAGTTAAGTGAGACTCAAAGAGATACAAGTAAAGGTAAAAAGTAGGGATACCTGTTGGCTGTGTTTTCTGGGATAAACTCCTAACCTTATCAATGTTTTTAAATATACAAAAAATACAGCATTTGTTTTCCAAACTACTTGACAATTGTGTGACAGATTTGCTTATTGTTCACAATTCCCTACACTGTATCTTTCAGTAATAAGGATATAAATTCACATCTTCCCTAATATGGCTTCATGGCTATTGGATGTTGGATTATAATCAAGAGTAACACATAATTTGATACTGTTAACATGTCAATATGCAAGTTTCCTTAACTTGTGTCAATGCAAATTTTTCCTAGTTTGCTTGTATAATACAAATGTGTGTGTGTGTGTGTGTGTGTGTGTGTGTGTGTGTGTATGGCAGGTGACACATATCCCATATATTTGATGCCTTTCATCTATGTGTGTGTGTACAACATACATGTATATGCTTGTGTATACTCATTTCTATTCCACTTGACCTGGTAGGATAGGATAGGGTGAGAGAAGGAAGGGTATTAAATATATAGGACTTAAATTGCCATCTTCCACTAAATAATTTCATTCATGGTTTTTCCAAACTTGTTGACATATGTTACTCCAAAGAGAATTGTGATTTATTACATATGCTCAGTGAATGTTCATGATATTAACTAATGAAACTAATGGTTTCTTTTAAGTTCAAGCATTGTGTGATGATTAAAAACTTCAACACTACACCCAAATCCTACACTTCCACCCCATTTCCTGACCCAGGAGTTTGATCCTGTTTTGCTCACCCAACATTTTCACCAGTTCTGTGATATCTCCTTTGAGATGGAACAAAATATGGACCCAATCACTCAGGCCTATGGACACCATTATCCTGTCCATGGTCATAAAGGATAGACTATTTTCTCATGTTTTCAATATGATATACAACATTTGTGACTTTTCTGTCACTTCTTGGCCTTCTAAAGTCTCTTGCCAGTCTGTAGTACTTTCCAAAACAAAATAGTTTATGCAGCTATCTCCTTTTCCCCAACCTGCCCTGAAATAATGTTTGAATATACACTTTGAGGGGAAAATAGTTGCACAAATACGCTCTGTAATTATTAAAAAAAATGTAATAAATCTACAGATTATAATTTAGAAAGTAAATATCACTTGGGTCTCTCAGGGAAAGGGGAGATTAAAACTGCAAGATAGATAAAAAAGCTATTTTTAGGTCACCTCTCTGGAGCAACCATGGTTTTAAACACAATATATAACTACAGAAGTCCAGCTGCTCCATGCTAAATGCTTTCCATCATCTCTCACCTACATCTCATATCAAAGAATAACCGTAGAGGGCAGGAAAATAGGGGAATCTGACCACCAAGCCACAGAAGAGGTGCTCCATAGGATCTCTTTTTCACAAGATGTTGGATTCGCTTGACCTTTGGGGTTCTAGCCGATGCATTTTGACAAGGAATAGCATTCATCCTGGTTACAAAGGTCCCTAAGGCAAAAGGAGTGACTGCCCTCCCTCAGCAGCCATCAACTGCCAACAGCTCCTCCTCTTGGGGTAGGACCTGGGGGACCCTTGTCCATCAGTGCTGGAATTTGGCCTGGCTTGGTCATGCGCAGGTCTTGCATATGTAACCCCAAGTGCTGGGAGCTGATGCCTGCATTGTTATGTCAAGCTCAGAAGTTTGCATTTCACATCCTTCTTCTCCATCTTTTCTGCTTTTCTTTGCTGTTCTCTCGATCCCTCATCTCCAAAGTTCCCTGACTGAGCTTTGAAGGGAAGCCCTAGTGGATGGCTATGATCAATATGCATTGTAATGCATAAAATGCTCAAAAATTAAACTATTATTACCATTGTTGTTTCAAGACAGGGTGGGTTTTTTTGTTTGTTTGTTTTTTGTTTTTGTTTTTTGTTTTTTGTTTGTTTGTGTTTTTTTTTGCATAGTCCTGTCTGTCCTGGAACTTGCTCTATAGACCAGGCTGGCCTCGAACTAAAGATCTGCCTGCTTTAAGAATATATACACTTTCACACTACAAAGTAAAAGTTCAACATAATGAATCTGAAATAATATAAACTGGAGTACTCTACAACTACAATTATTTGTTTTTAACTAAAGGCAAGTTTGCATCCATGAAATCTTTTTACATGAGGTATGAGGTGAGGGAGCAGTAAAATGAACCCGGACTGAAGACTTACCCAGTGTGGAATTCAGAGCTGATGTCCTATCTGATCCCAAATAATAATAGTCTCCCCTTGCATCCCACTGCAATGTCATCTGTATTCTGGAACCAGAAAAACAACAACAATAACAACAAAATCATCCTATCAGAAACTGAACACTATGCTGAGCAACCGATTCCCAGAGTAATAGCTTAACAAGGAGAGTTCCAGAAGTCCTTTTGCAATCAAAGGACAAGCATTGTAGAGTGGACACTGCTGTATCAAGGACAGACTATAAGCCTGGTGGGGACCACAGTATGGATAAATCCTACTAATACAGCAGCTCTAAGATATTTCTGTAAAGGATTCAGAGAGAACACTAATTAACCCAGACGGAGAAACCTACCAAAGCTGTAGTCCTTCTGCTGACGAATATCCTCTATTGGCATTTTTGTGAATCATTCCTGACATTTTGCCAGCTCTGCTGTCAACTTTCAAGGGATGCTGAAATAGTGAGTAGGTTTTTAAAAGCAAAATCTATAGGACGAAGTCTGATTACAAAACTGCTGGCTGCCTTAAAAACAATAACCAAACAGGGAGAGAATGATCATTAAAAACAAACTTGCTGTAAAGCCTCCAGTGATGGAACTGTTTAATCTAGTGAGAAAGGACTGGCTCAGATTAAATTACAGTGTTTTTTCAGGTTATAGGATAGGCAGTGTGTGGGTTGGTTGGTGTCATATTTTCATAGATGGGTCAACAGCTATGTGTGTACATACACAGGTACCTTCAGCAGCTCCTCAGCACCCACTGTGTGTCCGACACAGGCAATAAACTCTGAAGAGCGCCATAGTCATTATAAAATACTAGCAATTGTTCTAGAAGAGGTATATGCTAAAAATTGAAATGTTTATTTTATGCTTTTAATAACTGAACTCTTTTTCTAAATATAAATAGCATTCATAAGATCATTATAAAAGTAAAGTATAATAGCAACTTCAGGTGGGAATGGAGTCTCTCTTCCCTGGTCACTAACTTCCACAGACCCAGGTCCCACTTCTTTGGAAACTATGTACATAAGGAATAATTTAAAGAATATTATTTATAAACAGAGTCACTTAGAATTTGTAAGTGGCTTTCAGAAAGGATGAGTCACATCTCACAGCAAAAGCCATCTTATTTATTCAATACACAATCTGTCAAAAATCCTGGAGGAACACTTCCTACCTCACTGTATCCCCAACACCCCAGAAAGACAAGAGGAAATCAGATCTTCCCTTCTTCCATCCCTTCCTTCTTCCTTTCTATTTTATATTAAATCATAGGCCAAGACATAAACCATAATGAAGACACCAACTTCTGACTTACCTGGAAGCAAAATAAAATTGGACCAAGAACTTAAAGGAACAGCCAGACTAAAGGCTCTAGCCTATAGTACATTTTTGTTGCTATTGTTTGTTTGTTTTACTGCTTAGAAAGTAGGATCTTTGAAATGCTACTATATTAACCAGAGAAAGGAAATGTTGACATTGAATTATTGCTCATCTGTCAGCATATGAACCAGAAAAGCTGGCCAGAAAGCAGGTGCCTTGCATTAATATCCCCCCTTTGTATTCTGATTCCAACATTTGTTTTGCAAAACAAGCAAATAAACAAAAAATCATAACAGACAAACAAACACCAAACCAAGTATTCACCTACCACATGCTACAAACAGGTGCTTGAGAGAATTTATGAGCAAAAGTGGAGTGTTTGCTCTGGATATGTGTGTATAGGTGGCGTCTTCAAAGCACATACACTGGGCAAATAGCACAACTGCCACTAATAAAACTCCCCAAAGCTCTTTGAGAAGGTGGCCCCAGACCCCAGTCATTCTTACATATCAATGTCTCTCATCAAATGCTCAGGATGACGTGGTGGTGGTGGGTCTCCTTCTCTTGTGCATGCCATCTACTAACTCCTGCAGGTTCAGAAGAGAATGGGTCATAGACTGGCGGGGGGGGGGGGGGGGGCATTGTCTGCCTCAGCACTCATCCCAGTGGCCATCCCCTCAACTAGCATTGTGTAGACCATTGCTTGAGACAAATGGTCCCTGGGCAGAGTGTGTCGGCAGGAGGGTTGGCCGATGGAGAGAGATAAAAGGAGTCCTCTATCAGCATCATATTTCTTTCTCTGCCTCCTTAATAGCAAGAAGCATACTGAAAATGACTGGCTGAGTAAATTGCTTTTGGAATAAATGTGTTTCCTCCCACTGGCCTCCTCCTCCTTCTTGTGGTCTGTTTCTCTTCCTTCCCTCCTTGTCTCCTCCCATCCCTCTGCATGCACACAAACCTCTCTTCTCCCTTTCAGATAATATGTCTCACCTAACAAGGCTCAAGAAAAATACATACACACATTTTGCACTAACAATTCAAGGTGCTGCACTTAGTATTCTAGGCTGAAGAAGATGGGGTGTTGGTTAGCAACCACATCTTACCTTCATACATCCTAAAAGCATCTTAAGGTTACTGGCACCCTACTAACCAGATGACATGGTGTATCTCCCAAGGTTTAGTCTAAAGTCCCTTTATTGCAAAACACTATTGCATATAGAAGGGTAGTTTGATGTGTAGACCAGGTACATTCTGGTGATTAAACTGTTACGTTTGTCGCAACCAAACCACCTCCAGATTTCCCTTCCCTGCTAGCCTGGCTTCTCTGTGAATCTCAACCTTCAGTTCTTAAAATACCTTTCTTATCAGCTGCAAAGATCTCATAATCCAATCTTCCATGAGCTTGACTTTTTCTAATCATGGTTAAAATTACAGAGATACATTTTTATCTGGGGTACATAGTGGCAAACTTCGAACTTCCTTTCCACTAGGGAAAAAACATTTTTTTGAAGCAGGTATCTGCCAAATTAATGAACACAGACTTTACTGCTGTCTGACAACAAATTATTCAACTCTGCAGACACTAACTAGGTGTCGTAATGTGGATGAGGACTCACCAAACAAGCTCTACACATTGGTAACTTACGTACTTGTTACCACATTCAAAAATCTACAGTCAGTCAATGTGGATGAGAACTAAGCTGTCAAAAAAAAAAAAAAAACTAAAACTATCAAATAAAGTTGGAGAACTACCTTCAAAAAAAAAAAAAAAAGACAACAGTTCCAAGTCTCAAGTTGTTGCCTCTACTTTCTATCAACAGCCAATAATACTGGTAGTTTCCACAACACCTCCTTAGATGTAATAATTAACTTACTAAGACTGATTTATGAATACACCCCAGAAACAACCCAATGGAAAAGGCCCAGAGGGCAATTGATACATGAACGGTAGGAATCCAAATTCCTACCCCCAACAATACCTTAATGAGTTCACCAACCCAGAAGCTCCCCAAACCTCATGCTTTACAGTTTGCTGGATGTTTTATTGGGTGTGGTTGTGAACTCAGTGGTCATTGGTGATAGATTGCCACCTCTCATTTCTTGCCTCTCTCCAGAGACTATTGAATACAACTCAAAGTTCCAACTGCCTAAATACAGGAAGAAACTGCTGTACCAAGGCTGTTTAGGTACCTCCAGCTACTGGTCATTTCTTTAGCATACAAAACATCATTCAAGAAATCTTAATGGTTTTAGGAGCCATGTGCCAAGAACCAAAGAGGAAGACTGAATATATATATCCATATACATATATATTCTCTTTTATCACATGAAAATGAAATTTGTGGTGATATTTTATTTGTATGTTTATAAATAAAGTTTGCCTGGAGATCAGAGGTCATAGCCAGCCATAAACAGAAGTCAGGTGGTAGTAGCACATGCCCTTAATCCGATCACATGGCAGGCAGAGTCTCTGTGTGTTCAAGGACACAGCCAAGCCTGGTGACACATGCCTTTAATCCCAATACCAACCATAAAGACCTGGAGGTCAGTGACAAGGAAGTGAGGTGACTAGGCTTAGAGCCAATGAGAAGGCAGAACAGGAAGGCAATAAAGGTACAGGTTAGACAGGAAGAGGCTCTCTTGGGAAGCTATGGTGAGGTGGTAAGCTAAGATGAGTTGGCGGCTATTGCTCTGATCTCTACAGCTTGCACCCTTGTATTTGGCTCTGTGTTTCTTATTTAATAAGACTGTTACTAATAAAACAAAGCTTTAAAACAAACCATTAGTGAATTTGTTCAAGATCTCTAGACCTACCTTATGTGATAGCCATATAGTAAGCACCTCTTTATATGTCGTCTTCAGCCGCCATCACCAAATGAGTCTGAATTCTCCTTTCAATTGCTCTCTGGCTCTTTTACCCTGAGACCTACTTACATGTGTAATTGTGATTGTGACAAATTGTGATTTGTAGCTCCTCAAATTCCAAGTGAGCTAAGGCATGACCTTGTTCAAAATATTTTTTTTTCTGGCCAGTCATAGCATCTAATTCAGAATCTTTCCAGGCATTCATAATTGTTTGTTAATTAATTTAACAGGTTTATAAAATGACTAATTACTGGGAAAGATGATGGTGGTGGTGATAAAAATAATACCATTTAAATAACATTTATAACCCGTCAGGAACCTTAGTAGACATTTTATGTTTAATAATTTAATTTATATGAACCAGCTATGAAAGAGAATAAGCACATTCTCTGGACAGAAGGAAACTGAAACTTAGTAAAAAGAGATGGAGGAGCTGCCTCAGGTCATTCAGACAAAATTGAAAAATATTACCTGGCTCCTGATCTCCGGAATGTTCGGACAAAGTAGAATTCTGAAGGCATCATTAATAAGAACTTTTTCAATGATCACAAGGGAAGATTGATTTTTTCCCCCTACAAAGTGGGTTTCCTCATTTGTAAGCTCTTTTAGAAAGTTCTCTCTTTATGGCAATCAAGATTCACAACATGCACGTTCTGGTGCTTGTAGATTATTTTAGAAAAGCATCTGTCTATCACAGAGCAGCTGAAAGAAGACAAAACCAGAATCTAACTTGATGTATTTACTTCCAAAGTCCACTTCTTATTAATAGGAGTCTGCAAGCAAAACATGCCTTAGAACTTAGATGTGACCTAATTTTAGATAGTCCTGCTCACCAAAGCTGTCATTTGACAGAATGAGTTGAACTTTGTTCTATCCTTTACTACACAACTCTGGTACATAGATTATGTCTATCAAGTTCCAACAATGTTTGTTACTATTTTGATGTAGCTTTAAAGATGACCTGTTTGGGGATTTTGGTAACCCTCAAAAGAACTCATGCATGTTGACTGTCTTCTTGTCAATGGAAGAGCTTCTCTTTGGAAAATTAGTTGGTAAGGAATTATTGGTACTTTCGTTGGAGAAATAATAGCACTTGATATATTTCAGTTTATGAGGCAGAAACATATAGTCAATTAATTTGATTAGAATAAACCAAAATATATAGGTTTGATAATGTTTTCTATCTTATGTTAACTACACTTACACAGTAATGATTACTGTGCCTCTATAATTTATGGTATTTTGATCTGACAAACACACACACACACACACACACACACACACACACACACAAAGACAAATAAAGAAGAAAAAAATTTTCTTCACTATCATTAGTATCCCAAGAAACAAACCACAGAGACAAGGAAATTATCAAACACAAAAATAATTCAAGAAAACTCTTGGGGTGGAATCCATTGTCTAAAATAGTTCAAATTTCCACCTTGACCAAGAATCAAAGTGTAAGTAAATCCACTCCCACACCCACCTTTATAGATAGCCACTCACTGCTTATTCCTTTTGGAGGCTGAATTTTAATCCATATTCCTTCCCAAATGGGCGTTCATAAAGCCAACATCCACTTCTGAAGGCCAGGGACACAGAGCATCCTCAAGCCTCCTTGCATTACCATGGATTTTTTTTTTCTGCCCAGCTCCACCACATATAGTTACATCTGTGTCTCATCATATCAATTACTTTTCTAAACTCAATGCTTCATACATTATAGATTGCAGTTTTCTATGAGATTGTGAGTTTGCAATCATGAAGTTCAAGAACATTTGATTGAATTGATCTAAATTGCTATTTTTTTCCTTTGGGAGGACAATTTAACACTTTTTTTTCTGAATGAGTATAGCACCCATGAAGAATTGCACTGCTTTAAAATCCATATTTTCTATTTATATTTTCTACTAATCCCAGTACTTGAGAGGCAGAGACAGGCAGATGTCT
>CABHPP010147033.1:29256-39678 GCA_902168425.1 Peromyscus attwateri
AGTTAGAGGCTAGCCTGGTCTACAGAGTGAGTTCCAGGACAGCCAGGGCTACAGAGATATCTCATCTTGAAAAACACATGCTTCAAATTATTAACATATAATTACTTAAGTTAGCACACTATCTGTAGGTAGAGACTAATTTCCATAATGAATTTTAAGTTTTTCATTATCAGGAAATTGAAATTTTTGTCAGTCTTTTCAAATGCACTGCTTCACATTTTTATCCTTTTCATTATATTTTTTTTTGCTCTTTGTTAACTTTATGTTTTACTATTTTTCCAGTTAAACTTAGTTTTATATTCTTTCTCTGTTTCCTTCTTCCTGTCTTTTTCAGTTCTTGCCTTGCCTGAACCCACGTCCTTGTCCATGCTAAGCAGGCACTCGAGCATTGGGCCACATTCTCAGCAGTGTGTTTTTATTTCATGTGGTCAGTAGAACTCTAAAGCTGGCCCTATGCCTTCATCTCTAGAAACTATTCTTAGCTAGCTGTCCCATAGTTATATCATGCTACATGAGTATAAGAGGAGGACATTGTCTTACGTTACACAGAGTATACTGTAATCCTATTAGTCCTCTTAAAAGAATGGCTTTCTGTACCTGGTAGCATGAGCAATTAGAAGAATGGGGGTGGGGGATGGGGGAAGGCTGATGTGCCGTTTCAAGGATTCTCAGTTTAGCTATGTATGTCCATGTAATCGAGTTACGAATTTTAGCTTTAGTATGAGTGAGAAGGTACTAGAAGAACTTCCTGATCACTTTCCTAAAAACAAGATATTTGCTTTGAAATATCTAATTTCCAAATATCATAATTGGTAAGATGTAATGAAGTTTAATAACCCTAAAAACATGCATCAAGATCCCTGAAAAACATGGATCAGGAATAATAGAAGCTATCCATCATTTCCAATCCATTTATTTAGAGCCACTTATTGGAGTGAGATGTAGACTCTGTATTAATACCATGGTGTTTAAGTTTCTTGATTTCAGCCGCTTTGCCTGTACCATGACTAGTAAGCATACTTAAACAATCCACGTAGTTTTCATCTTTAAACTCCTTCAAATTTTTTATCTACTCATTTTCTTTTGACACAATCTGTTGTCGTTGTATGTGTTAAGATTTATAATTCACTTTGCTAATTTCCTCTTCAGCTATGTCTAATACAATGGTTCCATTGTACCTATAGTCATTGTATTTTACAATCATAATTATTTCTTTTTCCAAACATCCTCTCAATTCTAACAGCCCCTGTCCATTCATGCTACTTTTTACTAGTTTCCCTTATTTGTTGAAAAATATCAAAGGTTCAAATAATCTGAAAATCAGCCTTTAAAGTCCTGGCTCTGTAATGTATTACTCTTGTTATCTGGCCCATCATGGTTAATTCCATTATTTAATAATTGTTTGTTGTTAGTATATGACCCCTTGTTATTATTATGTGGGAATTTGTTAAGAACAGGTCTAGATTTAAAATACTTAAGTCTGGAGGTCATAGTTTCTTGCTTTGGACTAGTATTTGGATCATTACCAATTTAGAAACACTTTAGGCTAAGTTTTCGTTAGGACAAGGTTTGAAAAGCAGGGGAGTATAAATTCTAAGACTGAGAACTCCAACAGAGAAGTTTTGTGGCTTGAAATTCTCATTAGTTTTTTCTTAATGTTTACCATTCAAATATTGTACCAAGTTTATGTACCAATGCACAGATTGAGAAGTTCCCATGATATAATGTGTTGCTGATTTCTTTTTTTTGCCAATTGTGAGTGGTGGTCTTAAGTACCCCCAGATACATATATTTGTCTCAATGTTCTGTGCTTCAGTTCATGAGAAGCAGTCAGAAGCCATGCTAGCAAAAGCAGGTCTCACTTTAATCCCTTGATGTAGGCATTCTTACACATCTTGGTCTTTGAAATATTGGTTTGTTTCTTTGTTACTGTTTTTTTTTTTTACTACCTCAACAAAGCAACAAAAATATATAATTGCATTTGAATTATTAGAAGTATTTTTATATAACTGGTCTTTCATGCTTCACAGTAATTTTGTAATTCCACCATAATTAAACATAATTGCTCAAATGTGTTAAATGATTTTTTAATTTTTTTGGTTTATTTTCTGTCACCTCCTCTTTACCTTATAACTTCCCAAGGCAACATCTTAATGAGTGTACTCATGGTTGTATCATTAGTGCCTGTAACAATGCCTGGAAAATAGCAAATGCTGAAAGAGGACTTCAAAAGGGAATGAATGAGTTCATACACATGTATATACTTATGCATGTGTTTTACATATGAATATACACATGCATATTATCTATGTTATATTACCTTGGATCTTTTACATTTAAAACCATTTATTGGGTCACAGAAGACCAAAATTTTATTATGTGATCAATGTATTATTTATACTAAAGAAGTACCATAAAAATTAAGAAATTCATTACATTGAGTGTGCAGTGAAAAGATAAATGGACATTCTTTGGGCAAAATTGGTCATTAATATGACAGAAACATCAGATAAATGAAGATGTGTAAAGCCCTGAGTTATTGTAATATATATACTCAATGTTAACCTTAATTTCAGGTTGTCATTTGGGTTTGCATCGTTAACGCATCATTTCCCTGGTGGGATTGAAAGGTTCTGTATTAAAGATTGTCACTTGCAGGTTTGAGGCACCTGGCATTACTGTGCTATGACTGACATGGGCATTGGGCAGCCTCTCATAGCCTCTGCCAGCATGCCTTTATCTTGAGTAAAGAAAAAGATTGGATAATTGGATGGTTGAACAAAAATCCATGTATGTGCACTTGATGGAAGCAAAAGCATGTGTTCAAGAATGCAAATTTGAGGAAGAACAGTGCTTTCTGTGAAGAATACTGGAAGTGAGGTCTGGAAGACAAGAGTTTAATGCTTCCTTCTATGTATCTCAGGTAACACTTCTGGACTTCAGCCAGTTTATCTGTAAAATAAAGTGACATCCTAGTACATGCCCCTTTTAATCCTACAGAATCATCATCAGACATTACTCACATGTGTAGATCTCTTTGAAGAACAAACTAAATGTTAGAATAAAATACTCTTCATTTCTAGAATATAGCACAAGGTAAACTTTCATCAGATTTTTTAATACTTGTATTATAAATGCAATATAACGGCTCTCAAGTATTTCCCCATTGTTATAACCATAACCCAAGTAGAATTCTAAGTTTTTTTTTTCAAGGAATATGTGTTCAATCAACAGGGAAGAGAAAAGTGAGGTACCCTACAGTCATTCAGAGTTACTCAGTATCTCTTCTAGGTTAGAGTTTGATAGGAATGGTGGCTACAACTTTAGTGCCACGTATATTTTCTTGTCTTCACTTTATTCTCCTTTCTTTCACTTCCAATGTCCTCTCATTGAGTAGCAGTTCTTCACAATCCCATTGTGTCTACTTTGTAACATCTAATAATCAAGAAGAATGCATGAGGATTTTTACTCTGTGACATTTCTAGCCCATCAAAAATGCCCCAAACAGCTTCATCCTTGGCCTCATTTACTTTTCACAAATAGAAAAATGAGAGACAAAACACAAATAATATTAAGCATGAACCCTAGGTTATTCACACTCACCCCATTATTAATAAAATGCAATAAAGCAATATACCATGAACAAATCCATGCTCATGTATATGATTGTTAAACCAAATTGACTGGTTCTGTGAAAGACAAACAATCCAAACTCATATATCTGGCTTTCTGGCCCCTCTTGTCATTTGCCCATCTGCCAATATTGCTTCAGACTACTTTCATCCCTGGAAAATACCTATGAAAGTACCTAGAAAGTACAAATTCTTCCTAAGATCAGGATTGTGGTAGATCTCAGCCTTACTTAGCCATACTACTCATTATCTTGGAATCATGAGATTAAATCAAGCTTTCTTTACCCTCAGTTATGAGTGAAGTTGTTATCTTATGCATATCAGTGGGTCAGGCCCATGATGCCAGTGGAAGCCACACTGTACAGCTATGTTGTCATGACACCCTTACTGGTGTAAGTAGAAAGTCCTACTTTCACACCATCAAACCTACTAAGCAAACTGTTTCCTGGACTCCACTTTGGGTACCAACATTTTCAAGATAATGATGCTGGTATCCCATAATTCTAACTTTTCTTTCTTCCGTTACATCGTGGAAACTTCAAAATACCAAACTATGCAATGACATAGTATGTTCTTTTTTTCGTTTTAAATTCCCTGTCTCCAATATCAGCATAAAACCTAAGTCAATTTAATGACTTATCCAATTGGGTGTCAAGGAATATATGACATAGGAACTAGACCAGCTTTAGATAACTAGTTCTTTTCAATACTCTCTACATGACCTTGACCTTTGACCATCAGTAATCATTTTTTTTCTGCTCAAGCCTTACCTCAGAATACAAACATCAGCATTATTTGGAACATATAAAGATGAAATTATATTGCACATGTGTGCAGTATATCTCACCTGCTGTAGACTAAATACAACATATAAAATTAAGTCAAAATATGACCTAACCTTCTCTTTAAAATAACTAAATGTGTATACAATAAAAATATTTTGCTTTAGTCAATCTTGTTCATCATAATTTTTAAGAATACTTCTATACTCTATAAGCAGAATTGAAAGAGATGAGCCATTGGTCTTTTGTTGATTAAGGTAAAGTGGCTTACTCAATATCATATTTTGTGTCCAACACAGAGTAAAGAGTAGAGCTCAGAGTAAAGAATCTGGGTGGCTGGTGAGGTAGAGTTTTGGATGGGTGTTAAAGGTGAGTATCATTTTCTCTACAGATCATTAAAGGGAGACTACAGGTCCCTTGGTGCCTCACTCTGTTGGATCTGATTAAGGGAAAGATAGAATGCAGGAAAGAACTGAAGAGAAAAGCTAAGAGTCACGGTTACTTCAAATCTAACTACATATCTAACATATAACAGCCAATTACACCTTTCCAAAAACCCATGACAGCTTCTCCAAGAACTTTTAACACAGTCAAGTACTCTAAAATAGCTGAGGTCTCACCAACATGCTTTTAAGTGTGGGATGCTAAAAATTTAAGGTTCACTATAAGACTAACCTTAGTCGGGTGGTGGTAGCACATGCCTTTAATCCCAGCACTCAGGAGGCAGAGCCAGGCGGATCTCTGTGAGTTCGAGGCCAGCCTGGACTACCAAGTAAGTTTCAGGAAAGGCACAAAGCTACACAGAGAAACCCTGTCTCGACAAAACCAAAAAAAAAAAAAAAAAAAAAAAAGACTACCCTTAAGCAGCAAACTATATATTTTAAACAGAAATAATGTGGAGGGGAGATCTTAGGTAAATCACTACAAATTAAGATAATGCTAAACTATCTGGAAAACTGACAGAGTAAAACTGGATTTCCTGTGTGTGCATGGTCCACTTGCCTAAGGCGAGACTACATCTTTTGTCACTTACTAGCAGGGCCTGCTAGCCACTTTAGCTCGAGATATAATTCGGACATACAGAGATGATCTTCACTACGGCTAAAGTATAAAGCTGCCTTGTTATAAGGTTTTCTATGACTTGGACCATTTTCTGCAGTATAGACAGAGTACCTAGGGCTGGATAATTTATAAAACCAAATGAATTTATGTGATTATGGTTCTGGAAATTGGGACTTCCAAGAGCATGGCACCACAGCCAAAGCCTTCATGCTTTCTCATCTCATGGGGGGAGGTAGAGGGACAAAAGACAGAAAAAGTGCACAGAAGAGGGAGCTCAAGTCATTATTATACCCACTTTCACAGACAACCTTCTCTTGCAATAGAGATATTAACCCATTCTGAGGGCAGGACCTACCACCTCCCAACCCTGCTGCAATGGGAGCTAAGTTTCCAAACATAAATTGAGGGGAGCATATTCTGACCATAGATTTTTGTGTGTTCCTCTGAGTAGGTCAAATTACATGTTCTTGTCAAAGAACTAAATTCATCACTGCTATTATCCTTACCAGATGCGTATCAAGATCTTTTTATAGACACTACAAAATACCTTCCATACACTCCTGTAGTCACCTTTTACAACACATATACTTTCTAAGTACTACACTAGGCCTGAGAACTAATATTACTCTATGGTTGTGAGCTCAGATATGGCCCTTATCTAGGAGTTGGGAAGCCAAACAGCAGGTCAGCTTGCTGGCAATTTTATTATTCCTTGTGGAACAATGCCTTCCTATTTCATTTTGCTCTACTTTCAGTTACGTGGGCCATGTGTCTTGGTTTCTGTTCAGTTCGTGAAATCTTGCTGCTAACGTTTTAACTAGAGAAAATGCTTTTGAACTTTGCAATCCTGTAGGGGGATGGCCCTTGTAGTCTACCCTGTTATGAGGCCAGGCTTCTTTAGTAAGCACTATTTCTTTCCATGCTGAACTTGGCATGGATTGACTCCCTCCCCTTTTTACCAGGCATTATCGACTTGACCATTGGACACTGCTAGGGCCATGTTCTGAAGCTCCACCCTATCTGAGCTTTTGTTACCAGGTTCTTAGACACTCTCCCTTTATGTCCACTTTGTTCTACAAACAGTTTATCTTCGATTCTTCAGATCTCAATTTCACCTCTCCAGCATCCTCTCTGTTCTACATATCTATGTCTCACTAATCCTTGGCTTCATACAGGTAGCTCTGTAATTTCTGTTGTCATGGTACTGAAAGTCTATGAGAGAATGAAAGAACAGGTATAAAATTAACTAAACTCTTGAATGTAGTCTTAGCATTTCATCAGCAAATATGGCAATAAAAAGTCACAACCCAAGACAAATTATAACAACAATAGAGTCTGAAAAAATAGAGGCCATCTGGCTCTACTTACTTTATTTGATCCTTAAATTCCCTGAAGCTATTTATTTTGCAGGAGCATTACCTCAGGCCTCTCAATGGTTCTAGCCTGGAAAAATTAGCTAAATAGAAATGATAGAATTTAACCTATAGATGGCATACTATTCTATTCTCTTCACTATTATCTTAGACCTATATGTTGGACTAAAATTCACATATTACACATACTCTTTGCTTCATATGTTTTGAAAGCTTACCTCCGCATTTTGAGTAATAAAAAAAAACCACTTCTGCCTTCTCCTTCACAATACAGAACAAAATATATCCCCATCTGCCACCTGGTATCTTCCTTGTGTGAGAAACCATGCTAACCTACTTTATAAAATGAAATTGACTAAGGACATGAGTGAGTGAGACTTGCTCCTTGAGGGAGGGATGTGAGAGCCTGAGTTGTTAGGACACACAGAGAATGGTTGCTGCTGTGTAAGGTATCATATGAATTGCTCAGTTAAAAAGGACCTAGACACTTTTATGCCTAAGGCCTACCATGAGTAGGGCACTATACTACATAATTACGTAAGTTTGGAAAGAGGTAGAACGGCTCAAGAAAGTAATACCAAATGTTAACTAGGACATTCAAGCCTGTTCTTGACCTGGGACCTGTCAATCAACCACCCCTTTCCCTCTACCTTCAAGAACTAGGTCTTTCAGATAACCCACGACTTAAAGGTTTGTGACCCCATGGCTAACAAATATATGTATAGCTTTTCACACAATAGTATTTCAGAAGGATGGTTACTTCAATGGCCTCAGTTCTACTGTTTGAGGTCTATATTCATGAAGATATGGCAGCATTTTGCCCAGACTTCGATATACAAACCTATGGCATTCTTAAAGAGTGTACCACTCTTGCCCCATTTTATCTTGTGTTGTCTTTTTTTGTCCCTTTATTTCTGCCTTATTTCTTTTTCATTTCCCTTTTCCTTGCCCTTGTTGGATTATTTGACTATTTGATTATTGTGATAGAGCTTTCCAAAGATTCTCCATCAGAATGATTTTACTGACATTTAAACACATTATTAAGGAAATAGAACATTGCTCAAAGGTCGTAGTTTGGATTTGAAGTTTAAAGGTTTTCATGTTGTTTGGTAAAGGTATCATAAATGTCATCTCTCTCCTAAACCAGCTCTCCCATAGTCAACAACAATTGGATTTATTAAAAATCTGGGTTTCTTTAGCGTTTTTCATGCAACATTTGTCAAAACTAATAAAAAAGAAAGAAAATATTGAAGCTTCTGGGTAGTTATTGTTCAGCATGCTCGCATCCATGGCCAACACTGGCAAGCATTTGATACCTGTAGAAATACTTTGGGATGTGCAATGTGTAGCCAACATCTTTTGTGTAGCCAACATCTTATGAAGCAGGCTACCAATCACCCTGTTGTTTCTTAGTCACAACTATTTCCCATGTCCTCAAAGATGATCGGCCCCAACCTCAAGGCTGTTATTCTTGAAATAAAATGGGAGAAATTCAGTGTGTCAAAGTTGACTTACTAGTTTAAATGTGACTAAATCACAAAATAGATTCCCACCACAGGAGGGTTCTTTGACATCAATTCTCAATCATTAATGAGGTCATAAAGAAGCATCTCATGAAATAAATCGACTCCCTCTAATGTCCTTTCCAAACACATCTGTCCACATGTAATAGGCATTTGTATAAGAGAAGCCAATGGAAAAAGAGCGAGGTATGTGGCAACATCAACCCTGGTCTTCCCACCAGGGCACATTAATTTCCGTATCAACAATTGCATAGAAGGGAGGGCTCCTGCCTACCCAAGTTCTCACAAAGATATAAATTTGGGGTGTTAACTTATTAAATACAATTGAAAAGAACTGGAATATTGAAATGTTTTTGCAATTCATCATATTTACAAAAATAAATCCATCAAGACACCCAATAAATTAGTCTTGATGAGATTTGTAATGAGGCATTAAAGATAAGCTAAGTAAACTGTGAGGATGCTAGCAAAATATACCACAGTGCGGCATACTCAGCCATGCCTTATATTTTATGCAAATAATTAAACAAGAAATATTTTTAAATAAGCAAGAAATTTTAATCTCAAAAGAACCTAGACAAAACAAATTTAATATTCTTGATTACCTAACCAAGTTCAGAGCTATTATACCCTGAGCAGAAATTACAATAGCTGGAAAGAAAACACCTTTTTTTTAAGCACTCAGATTTATTGATTCTGTTTTTATCACAAGTGAAATTAAAGACTTTTAGTATAAATGAAGTCATATTTAGCTTTTTAAAATTCCAGGCCAGTGTGGAGTTTAATATACTCTTTGGTTTCCATAGAAAGCTGCTCATTACAGGAACTAATGGAAGAAAAAAATAATTACCCCATTGTTGTTTCAGTGGTGTACTCAGAGATATCATTTTATGCAATTGTCAGAACTACTGATAAGACCTCCAAACAGATCATGGAAGATCACTTGTGGGTGAACGTTCTCATTTCTTTCAAAGCCAAAGTTATTTCCTTTTTGTAATGAGAAGGAATTATATAACTTGATGAGCTTTCATAGTTTATGTTACATATAAAGCAGTGTATTATATCTCAGAGTGCATATACACATGTACATAGCATATATATATATATATATATATATTATATGTAGTTTACATGTACTTACTCTTCTTTTTGTTAACTCAGTGGACTTGCATAATATAACCAGCCTCACTTGGTAATAGAAATAGATGGATTTGCATGGGGCAACCAGACTCACAGGCAACAAAATCCACAGCAGTTTATGTTGAGGTAGGGGCTACTCTATATATCATGGTCCAGGCATCAAACACACTTGACACTAGGCAAACTGAGTCTGAGATGGAATGTGCTATCTCTATGATGATGGACAAGAACAAAGAAATAGCATCCAGAGTATCATAAACATTCTCCCATCATCACCAATTTCAGGAAAGCCTCTAATCTCCACACCTATGTATTCCACACTGAATATAGGATCCTGCTACGCCCACACATCATTTCTAAATCATATCTATAGTACAAAGACAATATTACCAATGACAGAAGAGACCTGTCAATCTAGAGTAGAGCATGGAGATAAAAGCTTTGGCCTAGAACAGTGGCTCTCAACCTTCTTAATGCTGTGGCCCTTAGTTACTCATGCTCTGCTGACCCCCAACCATAAAATCATTTCATTGCTACTTCATAGCTAGTTTTGCTACAATTCTGAATCGTAATGTGAGTATCTGATATATAACCCCCTTTAGGGGGTCGTGACCCACAGGTTGAGAACTACTGACCTGGGGTCTTGTATCACAACTTCTGTTCTGCATAGTGACGTATTTTCCAAGTATAAGGTTCTGAATTTGTAAGAGCTTTGATATTTGCGTGACATCTGCAGATATGTGAGGCTTGCTGACTAGCCTCTCATTTCTGTGTGTGCCTTCCTGGCCCTTGTGGGGTGCTGCAACTCTCTGTAATTCACCTTCAAACCAACTGAAAGTGTCAAAGTCTTAAAAACTCACTGTCATCAGATGTAAACTCCTCCAGCAAACAAGTCTGGCCTCACACTTGA
>CABHPP010147034.1:0-15820 GCA_902168425.1 Peromyscus attwateri
TTTTTTCCATTTATGGAAGCTTTTAGAATGTTTTCTTTTCCCTTTATAGCTATTTTTATTTTTCTACCCTTAATGATATCATTAATTTATATCCTAAACATTACTCCAGATTTTCCATTTATATGATTATGTTTAGAATTGCCAGCCACTTTTGTTGTTGTTGTTCTGTGGGTGTTTCTGACTAGGGCCTCTTTCTTATTTCATAGGTTCATTATCATTTTCTTTTCATTCAGTCTCTTTATTCAATATCCTTTTCATCCTTCCTAATTGACTCAGGTTATATCTTTGGGACAATGGAAGGCTTCTCAGATGTTTGATGGCTTTTGTCCACTGGTATTTAAGAATAGGGGATTTCTTGGGGTCCCAGGCCCTCTTGATACATCTACAACACAATCCCTATGCCTTAGGCTCAGAAAAGATCATGGAAGAGGGGACAGGAAGATTCTAAGAGCCAGAGGACCAGGATGTCTGCACTGAGATCGTATCTTCTATATATGGCAGGGAAGAGGCAGCCATGGGAATCTCAACTATGTGGGTACCTAAACAAGATCTGAAAAGTGACCACACGCATACACACTCCCCCTCCTCTCAATGGGATACCGGTGAGATGTTGTGTCTGTGGCTCTATGTGCGGAGTGGACTTGACTGCAGTAGGGAAGTCTCCTTTACTGGGGACTTAGTTCTCAGTGTCTACATGTTTGTTTTACTTGCTGTGCCAACCAGTGAGACGAGTGTCAACCTTGTGCTCAGTATCCTCAGCCAGGCTTCTGCCTTCTGGTAGCTCTGCCTGAGAAGAGGCTCATGACTAAGTATGTGGTCCCTGAGTGCTCTATTCCCTGCAGCTGCCCTCTCCTCTCCTGTGGGCCCTCAATCCAGATGTTCTTTGAGGAAATTTTGTAGAGAGTAAACTTCCTGCTTTCTGCTGTGGTGGAGATGGAGGTGTAGGGAATCTCAACAGTTCCCTGTTTTAAGTCTCCTCAGTCCATCTCTCTGCTTTGTCCCACTTCTACTGCAACAGTAGTTGGTGCCTCCAGTTCTGGCTTGGCAGGCATTCTGTGGGCACATCAGTGGCTGTCAACTTGCTTTGCTGCCCGCTGCTGACATCCTCTCCGTCCTTCTCATTTCCCGCTCATGTGATTCTTTTACAGCTCTGAGTGGTGGCTAAGACCTAAGATACCTCTCTCTGTAGCTTTAGTATTCCAAACACCATTCTCATCTCCAGAATCTCTAAAGCTTTCCCATTCTGGAAATTTCCAGCCCCAGTCTAATTAACTCACCTTTTTGCTTATGCTGGTTTAGAGGTGAATTTCCATAGCTTGCAATTCAGTCTTAACTAGTGTAAGAGGAAATAGGGCTGGTTGATCAAGCAGACAATCTAATGTGGTTTTGATCTTTTTATACAGAATAAGTAATGTAACATTGCCATAGATGTCCCTAGAAGTGGGGATAGGAGTCTCTGGTTGACCTCTGGCTTGGAAGGATGGTCGCCAGCTCTCCCCTGACAAGCCCAGATGTCTCCCTGGGCTCAGTTCACAGCCTGAAGCTTTCCTCAACCCATTCCCTCAGCACTTGGCTGACTCTGCCTTCCCATTTCATTGCCATTCTGTTTAACCACTGAGCTGATGTGAGAACAGCTCATCTTTCTGACTGATCTTCTTTAGCACTGCAAAGGTATACCCCTGGTGCATGATAGAAAAATGAATGAGACTTTTTTTTTTCTAGTTCATGGCTTTCTAGTCCAGACCTGGGTGATTTACTCAACACTCTTGCTCATCAAATATCTTTTTGATAAGATCCATGTCATTTAAATAATGTTTTCATTATGTATATTCATTGCACATGTAGTTACATAAGGACAGTTCATCCAATTATATTGCATGAAATTTCATACTTATACATTGCATGTTGAGCACATTACTCTGTATCCTCCTGCCTTTCCTTTTTTACTCTCTTACTAGTCTCCTTTGTTCCTGTAAACAGATTTGCCTCTACATTCATGTCATATATATATACATATATTTGTAAACAGAAGTTTCTATCCCACCAGCAATTCCCAAATACCCAGCAGCCACTTCCCAAATAATTAACTCAGAAGCTTAATATTACTTATAAATTCCCAGCCAGTAGCTCAGGCTTATTACTAACTAGCTCTTACACTTAAATTAACCCATAATTCTTGTCTATGCTTAGCCATGTGGCTTGGTACCTTTTCTCAGTGTGGTATTCTCATCTTGCTTCCTCTGCATCTGGCTGGCGACTCCTGACTCCACCCTTCCTCTTCCTGGCATTCTTAGTTTGGTCACCCTGACTATACTTCCTGCCTGGCTACTGGTCAATCAGTGTTTTATTAGACCAATGTGAGTGACAAATCTTTGCAGTGTACAGGAGGATTATTCCACAGCATATATTATATTAATGTGTGTATATGATTTTATGTGTGCATGTAAACTCTAGAAACCATAAATGAGAGAAAGCATATAATATTTGTTTTTCATGAGATTGGTTTAATTTACTTAATATGATTATTTCCAGTTGCATCAATTTTACTGATCATTCACTCTTCTTTATGGCTGAATATATAAACACACACACACACACACACACACACACACACACACACACACCATATTCTTATCTACTCATGTGTTCTTGGACATCAAGTTTGATCCCACAACTTAGCTATTGTGAAAAGTGCTTAAATAAACATTGATGTGGCACGATCTTTCTAAATTAGAATACTATCATTTAAATCTTACCTTACTTGAGGTCTTTAATCTCTTATCTTTCCAACATGTTCTACGGGAGGCAATGCTTTGCCCATTTGATCTGTAAAGAATGGAAGTTCAGACCGGTCATATCATAAGGACACATGCCTTGTGAGTGGCAGACCCAAGATTTGAACCTGGGCTGCTTAAACTACAACGTCCACACTTTGCCCTTCATGCCACCCTGCCTGTCACTCTTTGTTTTACATTCTGCCTGTCACAGCTCAGCCGTTGTCTTCTGATTGCTTTCGTCAGTGAGCAAAGGGAAGTACGTATTTTATCCATCTAGGACTTAGTAAGTTTCAGCCCTACGTGCCAGCATCTCTCTAAACTAAGACAGGCTCACAAACTACATGATGAGACAAGGCTGCCACAGCCAAGTGCCTTACAGAGAGAGCGCACAGCAGGAGCTGGTGGAGTCATTTCGAATGGTACAAGGAGCAGCTTATGAAATGGAGAAATTGGGATGGATCTTGGGTGCACTTCTGAAGAATGAGATCTATTAGAACAGTTCTCCTGGTGAGTTCGGGCATGGAAAGCACATTGTTGGAGTTATTTAAAAATGAACTATGGAAGCTCTTTGGGGACCAATCCTTTGCTGATGGGGGGGTGGTGGACAGGATACCTTAATAGGTCATTTTAGTCTGTGATTTCAGTAAAAACCACTGTTCTCATGGCACATTGAGATTTTCTGATGAGTCTCAATTTCTAAGCACAAGAAGTTTCTGGGCTGAACTGAAGGTGAGTGATGTGCTGCAGGCTTTGGATGACAGGGATGCTTCCCTTGTGAATTTGTTTCTCTGCATTCTTCCTTGAGGTTCTTGTGGGCAGCGGGGAGGAGCCTGTGTCCTGCCCACAGTCCCTTCTGTTTGGCAGTGCTGCAGGAGCAGAGCCCATCCCCACCTGACTTCAAATGGTGTCACTTGAGTACATGTCTGTGGTCCCCAGCCAAGGCCCCAAGGCAGCTGGGAACTGTGACATATGCTAAATTGTCTGGTTCCCAAGGAGCCTGAGCAGGCCCGCTGAGAGGCCCATAAAATCCTGCCTGCAATTCCGTGCCTCCATATGCTCCGCGAGGTGTTTGCTCGGATTCAGGCTGGTGGGTACAGAGGGAGCCCGGCTAATGGCGTTGTTTGCTGAGTTAATTGTTCTGTTTGATCTGAGGCTCTTCCAGGACGCACAGGGAAATGAGGTGTTTGGTCAGGGTTTTCTTTGGGAGCAAAGTTTACCTCATAACTTGGAAAGGAGAAGAAAATTAAAAAAAAAAAAAAAAAAAAAAAAGGAGGGGTTGTCTGGAAGGCAGGAAGGCGGACTCTGCATAGGCTGTACAGGACTGAGAGCCCATACCTCGTGAACAATTATCCAGAACAGTGGAGAGGGTCTGCAAGCCACTTAAGCTTGTTTCTCTCCGGCTGGCTGGCAAATGAAGGAAAAATAATACATCTCATAACTCTCCTTATTTATGATGTTTCTATTATTTATTTCCAAAGAAGCATCCCACAGGATACAACAAAGGGTGCCTATGAAATAAGCCAATTGTAACAAAACGTCAGACATTATACAAGATGGGGGAGGGGCAATGATCACACTCAAGCTCTAGGATAATTTGGCTAGGAAAACAAAGTACTAAATTAGCCTGGGATATTAGAAATACAACGAAAACATAAACAGAAATACCCAGGAGCCCTGATTTTCACTGTGTAATGAAGGGATGTATGCCTGATTACAGGGAGAGAAAAATTATTTCCTGGCCTTAAATTCTGAGGAGACATATTGAGGGAATAATTTTTCCCTATCATCACCACCCCATGAGGTTGTTTTAAATAAGTAAAATTATTGAGGAAAAAGTATTTTCTAAAATGTAACACAAAGGCTACATGCATGGCAAATCCCATTACTGTGGGTGACAGTTCCTTGAATAGCAGTTTTGTCCTGGGAACAGCTTCCTGGGGCAAGGAGGCAGGGCTTGGAATGTTTGGAGTTCCAGTATAGACTGAATGCCTTCAGCAAATTTAACTTTGTTTTCAGACTAAATGATTGGGGGTCGGGAGCCTGAAGGCTTTTGTATTTCTCCCAAGGGAAGGGAAGCCAGAGGCAGGCAGCCCCAACCTTAGCTTATTTGTGCTTGCTTCAACAAATTTGTGGTTTCACTTACAACCTACCAAACTCCCATCAGCTCTCTTTGCTTTATATCATTTGTCTGGAATGCATAAGTGCCAATGAGTCATTAGCAGTTTTATCAGATCGCACGTGTGCCTCAATGTGCCTGACAATTTTATCAAATTGTAGGCCAGGAGTCCTTGAGATGCCTCCTGACTGGACCCCAGGAAGCTAGGGTTGAGTGTGTGGGATGATAAAGCCACCAGGCTGAGAGTCACTACCTTAGGCTCCATGGGACAGTTTTACAATCAAGGGACAAAGGGTGCTGAACAGAGACTTTAGAGAGGAATTCAATAAAGTCGTCATTATAGTACCATGTCTTACCGCAGCTACGTTCACAGTCTTGATCAAGGTTAGCAGAGAGCCTCAACCCAGTGGAGCTTACCTTTAATACTTAAAACTATGAGATTCCAATGATTTTCAGGGCCAATCATTGTCTCTGGAGGCATCACGTGTGTTAAAAGAATGAGATGACTCCTGTCCTGGGCTTCACTGTATGTCGACCAAGTACCATCTCCCCACTGTTCATGCATTCCATCCACGGTCATGGGAGCTGAGTCAGCACACTTTTGACACCCCCCCCCCCCAATACTCCAACATCATTCTCCTTGGCCAAGGATTGGTTTAGGGATGTGCATTATGCTTCCATCAGAGACAGTGCAGCATAATCGCTTCTTGCTGGTTAGTTCAGGGAGAAAGAATGTAGCTCATTCTTTCTCTAGCTGTAGGGGCCACTCATCGACCAGCAGAATGGAGGCTCTGAAGTCACAATGAGAGGCAGAAATGAACAGTGGGGAAAAAATGGGATTCTTATATCAAGATTTAAGTCCCCCAATCAAGAGATTTCTGAAGTTAGACCTTCTTTCTAGAATGTATATATACTCTATATAAGACATCAGGGCTGAGAACAGTAAAGTAGCAACACTCATAATTACTGTTGTGTTATTGTGAAAGCCAAATGAGAAAACAGCGCATAGTGCCTGATGTGCAGTATGGATTAAATGTAAGATGTCTCTCACAGGCTCATGTGCCTCACACTTGGTCTCCAGCTATGGGTCCCAATTTGGCTGGCTATGGAAACTTGGGGCCATGGCTTCTCTTTCTGGGTTACATAGGTTACTGGGGGTTGATGGTTATAGCTGAGCCTTCCATTTCATCCAGTTCTCTGCTTCCTGATCTGTCAAGGCGTGAGGAACTGCCTCATGCCACCATGAACTCCACCACGATGAGCTGAAACCGTGAGCAGAAATGACGCCTTCCCCCTTGAAGTTGCTCCTGCCGGGTCTCATCAATGAGAAAAGTAACTAATACAGTGCATAATGAGGGCCCAATAGTGCTAGTCTCCTCTCACGCTCCTCCTACCTTGCCTGCCTATGGGCTTTAAATCCTTTATGGGTACAGACCAGCCAAATGACATCTGTATCAGTTGGATATAGCAGATACTCTCTGCACTCAGCCAGATGAGGATTCCTCCCCCTTTTCATGCTCTCCTGGCACCATGCCTTTGTTAGTTCCTCTATTACATGACCTCTTCTCTTTCCTTTTTTTTCAGCCTGTTGCCTGTTTCCCTGTGGGATTGTGAGGACCCAGATGACAAAAATGGTGCCCATAATTTCCCAAGCAGCTGCCATGCAGCAGAGGAGAGACAGTACCAGGCACACACATAAGCCATTGTACTAGAAGGACCCAGGGGTGCCTTACTTTGAACTGGAAAGTGCTTAAGGTTCTGAGCCCTTTCTGCAGGAAAGGTCAGAGTGTGCCAAATGCTACCAACCTAGTTTACCCATGGGGAATATATTAGCTCACAGAACCACAAAGTTAGGGGTAGAGTTAGTGTTAATCATATGCAGATGATTTACTCCACAGTCAGGGATGTGTATCTCTAGCTGCCCTCTGCTTTTTTTTTCTTGGATGGATGTTGTGTCAAGAGACATTTGCAGCCCTGGGCTCTCTCCCTGGTCCCCAGTCTAGCGGGAGAATGCTTTCCTACAATCCTGTATACATCTAAAGCTGATGCCCAGCAGCCTGGGATCGGTCACATGCCCATCTATACATCAATCTCTGAATAAAGCATGTGAAATTGGCCATTCCTAGTCAAACAGCCAGCTTCAGATGGGAGAGAAGCCTCACTCCAAACTGCATGGGAGGAGTGTGAGAGAATGCTGTTGTCACAGAAAAGGAGGATGCCAATGACACAAGGGGAGGAGACTCTTCTCTGGCTTTGACTCTTCTTTCCTCCACCAGCCCAGAGACTCTCTGGGACTCATGGCAGCCTGATGGACTGTAAACAGCCCCCTAAGAACGTATAGCAGTTCTCAGCAGTCATCTAGATCCCCCTCCACCTCCATCTCCCAGAGCTCTTTGAGGCAGGGTTTACATAAGAACACCTTGCGGGACACACCCAGCCCTGGCTAGAACTGGTTGTGTAGGGGTGCAGGGGCTTCAGTCACCACCTTCTCTTTCCTGGGTCACTTCTGTCTTTGTGCATTAAGAAGTAAGGGCAACTGGTGGAGATTCTGGCTACTTCTCCTTCTTGTGCTCGCGTGCAGATGGCAGGACCCCAGCATCCCTCTTCATCAGGGGATCTATATGATATGTAGGAAGGAGTTTCATCTCCAACACTGGACCCCTCCTTAAAAATTCCACGTATCGATATGATTCTGAGAAATGGCTTCTGAAGGCTCAATTCTATGCCTTTTCTGAGGATGCCTAGAGGTGGAATTGTGCTATGCTCAGGCAGCAATGATAAAGTCAGCCAACCCCTGTAGGAGCTCCAAAGATTGGACCTGGGCCTCTTCTGCAAAAGGGACTGGAGCATCTTTGCTCTTGTTCTCTTATCTTTATTTCTTTCCTAATAGTGAAGCTGCTTGCAGCATGGGCTGTTATAGAGCCCAGCAAGGTGCACATAAGGAGAACAGAGCACCATATGAGCAGCATCTCTCTCTGTGTCTCAGCAAGGTCCTGGCCTCATTCAGAGAGCAGGCAAGCTTTTCTTGGGCTCCAAGGTGGATAGCATGTGGTATTCTATGGCTGTCCTTACAGTTTCATCTTCATGGCCCACAGTGGTTCATAGGCTTCTGATGTTGTTTATGTGGTACCCGGATCATCATCAAAGCCTGTTCCCTTGCCCTGTGCTCACAGCTCATTGTCTAGCAGCTCTTGCATGAAAGATTGGGTACCAGGGTTTGAGAACACAGTCCTCCAGTGCTCTCTTGATGTGTGACCTCATCTCCAGTTACAATGCCACACACAAGAGACCTGGGATCACAGGCAAGTGCTCAGCCACACACTGCCTCTTCCTCGCTGTTATCTCCTCACTCTGGAAGTTTATAGAAACTGTATACCTTTTAGTGCTGACTGTGAGAAGGGCAGTTGCCTGTGCCTGAGTCTGGTGACAGTACAGGTCGTGAATGCCAGGCTTGGCCCTGCTCTCAAGACACTGCCAGCCCCTGTGAACACAGGGCAGGTGATGTGAGAGCAGCAGGGCTTGCACTGACATTGCTGTTGGCTAAGGGATGACTTGAATCCAGGGTCCTTTGTCATACCCTCCCTGCAAGGGGAAAGCTGTCCCCTTATTTACCACAGGTATGGGGCCAGTCTCCCTGAGGACACTCTCATGATATTGTTTGCTTGTTTATTTTGAGACAGAGCTTCCCTCTGTAGCCAGGGTTGGCCTTGAGACAGTCCTCCTGCTTCTGCCTCCCTAGCCCTGTGATTGTAGGTGTGTAACACCACACCCGGCAAACAGTTGATTTTAATGTATTCCATTTACCCTTGCAATACCTTATTCCATACCATTGGCTGCCTTGCTGCCTTTCCATACCGTAATTGGCTGCCTTTCTCTTCCGTTGCCTCTGGGTTTTTGTGCTATCCTTTTCCTCCCAGGTGCCAAATGTCAGGTTACACTGTCATCTATCTCTCTCGGGCCCACGGTAGCCTCAGTGCTCCTGTCTCAGACCTTGACATCAAGGTAACTGTTCCCTCTGCTTTTCCTGTACTTCATGGACACTGTGTTTCCAGAGTTTGGCTTTGGGTATTCTGTTGGCACTCCGCTCCCCTTGACTGCCACCCAGCCCTCCTTGGTTACCTCCTCTTCCTTGCCCTTACCCACCTCTTATTTGGATGGCTGCCCTGCTTCAGGCTGCTCTTCCCTGTATCTAAGCTGTCACTACCACAAGCCTTCACTTGACTCTCAAACTCCAGTTTCTTCCTTCTCACCTTCTCAGTATCTCCCCCATGCAGTCGGATTTCCTGACACACAGCTGTGAACAGGCCTTGTCCCGACATCTTGATATTGGCAGAAGCATTCCAAGGCTGGCATGGCAGACTCCGTGAGCCATCAGAGCATGCCTGGGTTTCATCCCAGGGTCAAAGTGAAGCCCTGCACTGCAACACTAGCATCACCTGGGAACTTGTTGGAAAGGAAGTTCTTGGGGCTGACCAAAGGTCAGAAGGTCTAGGAGAGCTCCCCTGATGTCTGCATTTTGGCAAAGTTTTCTAGGTGGGTCCCACACAGTTGAGGTCTGAGACCCAAGGTTCTTGCTGGTCCTTTTCAGAACTGGTGGTCCTTAGGAAGCACTTGAGGAGATGATGAAAATGATTCTCTACCTGGTTTTTTTTGAGACCAATTGATTCAAGATCTAAAACAGTGGGCTCTTGGATCTGCTTTGTTTATTTACTTATTTTTAATGCTCCTGGGCAATTCTGTTGTAGAATGAAGATGTAGAGCTTTGCTGGAACCCAGTTGAACAGCTGGAGCTACTGAAGGCCTTGTACAGAATCCCCCCCCCCCCCCCCCCGTCTCCACTATTCACTTGCATTTCCCTCTACCTTCCTGCACCTATCCTAGCCTTGCTTCTCTGTCAAATTCCCAGCCTGAGTATCTTCTCCTCCATTCACTTTTACAGGAAGGAAGTGATCTGGTCTCTTAGAAAACACCTGTGCAGGGCTGGATCAGCAGTGCACATCTGCAGTCCCAGCACACAGGAGGCAGACGCAGGAAGTTAGTGAATTTGAGGCCACCCTGGGATTTGTAGTGAGACCCTGTCCTCCTAAAAGCAAACCAAACAAAATTTTAAAAATAAACATGTATGCGCTCTGTAAACTCTCAAGTATTTGTTACTATGATTATATTATAATATGCTAATCTTTTGAATATGCTACTAGTCATGTCTGGCATTTTTATGGGATGCTGACTGGGACTGGCACCATTTAAATGCTTTAAGTGGATTAAGCTGTTTAATCTTCTTGGAAAACTACAGAAGAGGAAACTGAATTGGGCACAGAGAGGCGAATTAACTTGTCCAAGGTCACATACCTAGTAAGAGGCAAAGCTGGGACTTGGTCCTGGCCACATCGGCTTTGGATTTCATGTCTTAACCTGAAGCCCTAATGTCTCCATACATGTAACAAAAATAGCTATGTGAATATCATATGTGTACTGTAGTGTCTTCTGTTTCTCATAGTATGCTGTAGGCAGAATCTTTGTTTATTGAAACAACTTTGTGAGGCAGGAGCTGTTATTGTTGATCCCATTTTCATGACAAGAAGGGCGAGGCTAGAGAGCGTATGTCCCTCACCTAGGGCACACATCAATATGGGGCTGGAACTGGAGTTTGAGGTTAGTGTAGGCAGGGCAGCCTCCAGGTGTGTGTGTGTGTGTGTGTGTGTGTGTGTGTGTGTGTGTGTTTAGGGGAATGGGGGGAAAGGGCTTTCCTTCCTCGGTGTGTTCCTGCTTTGTGTGTAGTCTGGCAGAGATCAGCCATATTGGGCAGGGAAGGAGCAAATGAGACAAAAAGGCCTTGGTCTTGGTTGGACAAAGCTATGGACATCTGGGCCTGCATGGAAGATGGCAGACGGGGGTGTTTCAGTTTACAGCCAGTCTTGGGGGATCACCTAGAGGGTGAGGAAGGTGCCAGGAGGAGAATGTCTAGTGGTCTAGGCAAAGCGATTCTTGAGATGCCAAGGACACAGTATGGAGGAAGGGAAACTCATTGGCCATCCCAAGAACTCTGGCTAGGTCCACAACATGGGTGTTTGATACAGACCATGTACTTAAAAAATGCCATGTGCAGCTCAGTTTGAGGGGAATGTGTATCACAGTGTAGTAGAGAGTTCCTGGTGTTTCCTAACAGAGCTGTGCTTAGGGCTACACAAATTTACATCTATAACATCTGAACAAGACTCCCAGCATTCTAGACACAGCAGTGTGACTACTGTGTAAACTCTCAAACATTGGTTACTATGGTCATCCTGTAAGTGCACAGCCTACACCTTTATTGTGATGATTCCCCATGCTAGGCTACACAAGCCCCTCAAGTGACAGCCTATACTTTATCCCCAGGAGTTTTCTGAGCACTTCACACATACTAAGTACTCAATAAATATTTGTTGAAGGAATAAATCACTTTCTTTGAAGGGTAATGCTCCCAAGTGCAGGATGAGCCACATGGAAAGCCAGTTCTATAAACAGCCTCTCAGAAGTGCTGAGTGGGGCTAGGCCTTTTCCAGGACAGATGTGCCACAGCCCCACTGAGAAGGACATGCTTGTTTATTGTGCTTAGGGGGCTGTCCAAACATCACAGCTGTGCCTATGACAAATGCCACTAAGGCAGGGCTAGGCCTGCATCCTAAGGTGTGAACTGAGAGCCAGGCTTGTCTTTGGCTATGACATCAGATCCTTAGTGTAAGATCAGATGGATGCACTTGCATCTAGGCTTCCCAGACACCAGCTGCATCATCTAGTTAGGGCCCTGTTGCTACAGCTGCAAATTGAGGGGTTTCTTTCCCAGGTGCCCAGAGCTATGGATGTTTTCTTTCCTACTTAGTTTTTGCCTGTCTAGCATCTATACATCATGGTTAGTCCCTCTTTCTCCCATACTATCCCTTTCTCTCCTACTATTATCTAGCTTGTCTATCTGTCTATCTATCTATCTATCTATCTATCTATCTATCTATCTATCTATCATCTATCTATCTATCTATCTATCTATCTATCTATCTATCATCTATCTATCAACTATCTATCAACTATCTATCTATCTATCTGTCTATCTATCTATCTATCTATCTATCTATCTATCTATCCAACTTCTATCTATCTATCTATCTATCTATCTATCTATCTATCTATCTATCTATTTGGAACCTCCAATTCTCCGCTGCATGGTCCTTGAAGCCCTGTTATTCCCCTCCAAACCCCACCCATTCAGAGAGTCTCCAAACAAAGGAAAGGCACCAAAAGGTCCAGTTCTGAATTCTTGGTGTCTATTGCATCTTCCTCCCCTGGTTCCACCAGCTGCTCAAGTCCCTGCCTAAGTGCTCAGCTTTTTACTCTATTTGGGCACAAACCCAGCTTGTGGCAGATCACTCCTTGCCTACAATCTATAAAACTTTCCTGCCTTGGCCTGGACACATGACTACTCTGACCTGAATCTCTGGAACTAGAGAACCTTCCCAGGAATCGCTTTGCTTAATATGCCTGTTGTTATACATTTTCAATTCAGCTTGATTTGGCTTACTGTGTCAGCAGAGAAACTTATTATGGGGGCAGGCAGAAAACCTATATCTATCTATCTATCTATCTATCTATCTATCTATCTATCTATCTGTCTGTCTGTCTGTCTGTCTGTCTGTCTGTCTGTCTGTCTATCCTCTCTCTCTCTCTCTCTCTCTCTCTCTCTCTCTCTCTCTCTCTCTCTCTGTGCCTGCTTGTCTAAATGTGCACCACATGCGTGCAGTGCCCTCAGAGGCCAGAAGAGGGCATTGGATCCCATGAAACTGGAGTTCTTGGTAGTTGTGAGCTGCCTGATGTGGTTCTCTACAAGGGCTCCTAACTGCTAACATCTCTGCAGCCCCTCTTCCTGTTCTTTTTACAGTTAAGTTCCTGGAAGGGAGGCAGCTGAAAGGCTAACCATAGGCACTGTTGGGTTTGGCACTACAGACCGAGGGATTTGACAGAGAAGCTGGCTTTGAGTCTTGTTTTGTCCCTTTCTGGCTGTGGGTCTTCAGGAAAGGGACTCGACTTCTCTGTGTTTTAAAATTTTCATTTGCCTAGCGAAGTTAATGGTGGCATATTGTAGGGTGACTGTGAAGCCTAGGGAGTCAGTACAGGGTCATTTCTGGAACTGAGTTTCTACCTTCTTGGAGGGGATGGAGGCAGTTGGCAAGGTGAAGTCACAAGGATGATATGTTATGTTTCTCTTATGGGACACAAAAGTTTACTAGGCAGAGACAAATGATGATGTAATATCTAAAGAATGAGCTAGTGATATTCCATGGCCCTCCAACTGGCCCTTTTCCCAGCCAGTGAAGGCTAGTGTGAGTTTATTTCTTAATGTGAAGGTTTCATAACACAAAAGAGAGAAACAAGATCCACATTACGTAGGATTTCCAAGGTGCAGTCCCCAGGGGTCTGGAATGAACTCAGGACACAGTGGGGCTATTGAAAGCAAGCAGCTCACTGAGAATCCCATCATGGGCTGGGTGGGAACCAGAGGCAAGAGGGAAGAGCATGCAGGTGTGGAAGGCCCTGTGTGGTGTGAAGGCATACTGCAGAGTTCCCTTTTCTAGAAAGAACTTGATGTTCAGTGGAGGGGAGTGCAGCTGGTCCGCAGCCTGTTGTAGAAACTAGTGCTGTGCCCGAGCTCCACTATTTCTGGGTAGCTCCCACCAGCACAGATGGAGCACAGCTGGGGTCCCAGGACTCGGCCACTGTGCCCTTTGCAGGCCCCTTCCAGTGGGCAGCCTTTGCTCTGCAGTTTCAGAGTGGGTTGGAGGAGAGTTCATTAGCTGTCTGCAGCTTTTGTCCCATTTTTACCCACCTCCAACAAGTCTCTCACAGACCTAACTCTAGTTCAGCATCTGCTTCTCAGCACCCCCAAAAGGCACCCCCCCAAAAGACAGAACTCTGACATCCCCACCTAGGAAGGTAGGTGTGAGGAGTCCAAGGCAAAGAGAGTGTTCCTCATAGCTGGACAGAGCTTTGTGGAGGCAGCTAGGTGCCTGAGAAGAAATGGTTCCTGGTTTCTCCTGACATTCGGTGGTCTGATTTCTGAGTATCTCTCAGCCTAGTACAGTCTAATGTTGAGAAAGTCAGGGCACAAGCTGAGAGCATGTTAGAACCAAAGGGGCCTGAGGCCAGGAATGAGGATTGACTGAAGCCATCTGCATGGACCAGGCCAGATGGCTATGAGGACATTAGCCAATACCAGCAAGGAAGCAGGAAGACTTCCCCCACTGTCGCCATGTAAGGCTACCTCATAGCCCTGCTGGGAAGTGACAAAGATTGTTTCTATCTCAAAATACTAATGATGTTTTAGAGAAATAAAAGTTAAGATTTTTTTTTTGTCTACCTGAGCTTTTGGCCTGGAATTTACCCTCAGTTCTAGCAATGTCTGAAAGACCAGGAGCTCCTGGAGGACAAGAGCACACACACACTCTCCCATGGCAGTGCACAGACCCCTTCCAAACAACTCTGAGTCCCGTTTGCCCTGGAGAGGTCTCCCATGTGAGGCTGCAGGGCTTTGGGGAGGTGACAGCTGCTGGGATGCTGCTATACATGGCAGATTGCAGAATGGGAAGCCAAGAGCCAGAGCTGCGGGGGACTCAAGGACACAGCATCAGGACCTGAAGGGATGTGGCTCTATTCATGAATGCAGGCAGTAATATCAGCAGGCAGCCAGGCCACAGAACATGTTGTAAGGAAAGCAACTTCAGCAGGTCCTGCAGGTTGGCCAGAGGAAAACAGGGATGAACCAACCACAGGCAGGAAGGATGTGAGGCTCTGGCCAGTTCTGTGGCACCTCTTTCAACTGCATCTGGATGCAGGATTGAAGGTATATGTTCATCTCCTAAACCCTGGACCAGAGCAGTCACTTGGTGCTCTCAACTTCTCTGTGAGAGCTTAGGTCTAAGGATGATAGGGTGATGCATGAGCCATTGTCTTCCAATTTTCTCTTCTCTTTGTCACACGATCAGTCCTCTATTCCATCTTGTTTTGGTTCTGTTGCCTTTGCTTGTATCATCACCCCAGTACTCTCAGGACTCAGAGGTAAAAGTCTAGGCATCCTCAGCCTGGCATCCAGGGGCTCCCTTCGCCTCCTGCTGAAGTGATGCATTGCCCCTCATCCCATGAACCCCACCACTGCCTGACTCTGAACGCGTACTCAAGACCTTCTCCATTGCTTTCATTCTTCAAACCATCTTCTGTCCTTGTCAGTGTCCCCTATAGCTTTGTCTTCTCTATGAAGCTCTTCACTTCCATCTGCCTTCCTGTCTCCTCCCTGCCACTCTCCCAGCTCCTGCTCCCAAATACAAAAGTGTAACTTGCTTTTTCCCTGCAGACTCTACCCTATAAAAACACCAAAGAATCACCCTTACCACTCATCTTTCTATACCCCACTATGCTCTTTAATTTTTTAATCTAAAATTAAATTAATACCAATATAATAACCATCAAACACTAATATTTGTTTACCACTGGGAGAAAAACATTCCAAATTTGAATAATTATGTTTTCAAAATTGATTTTTAAAAGAGGAATTCTCATTACAAGGATGAAGTCACCTTCATGAGGAATTGGTATGCACCTGGTCATTTTTGCTAGTCCCATTTGTAAACACTCATCCCAAGTGGGGAGAGGGGATTTCCTTTGTATTTATGCTGCACTGTGCTGGCCATTTGTAACATCTGCAAAGACATCTGGATAATTTCATTTTCATAAGCATGGAGATGTTTGTGGCTGTTTAGATACATTCAAGATGAGGGAGGAAGAAGCATTACCACAAGTTCATGGAGAAACAATTTGTATGAGCAGCAAGGGAGGATTTTCAATGATGTTCTTCTAGGATGACTGGCCAGGAGTGGGTGCGGGGCTGAGGTCTGACTCTGGACTC
>CABHPP010147035.1:0-22689 GCA_902168425.1 Peromyscus attwateri
GATGAAAGCATTTTCCCAGTTGAGGTTCTTTCTCTCATTTGTGTCAAACTGACAAACAAACAAAAATGTAGGCAGCACATCATGGTGGCTCTGTCAGTGGAGGCATGTGGCAACGGCTCTTCACATGGCCTGAGCAGGAGCAGATAGCTAGGCCAGAAGCAGGCCGACTGATAACTCTCAAGACCTGCCTTCTGACTCAGCTCCACCAGCTATGCTTCTTGCTCCAAATGTTCCATGATTTCCCCAGATAACACCACTGTCTGGGGACAGCATGTTTCAAAACATGAGTCTGTGTGGGAAATTTCACAGTGGAGTCATATCAAGTGACAATTTAGGCTCAAGCTGCAATAAGCTCTTTACTTCTTTAATGGGCATCAACATTGCTACTCTAAAAACCATCTTTGGTAATTCATAACCTTCTCTGGGACTATGTAGCCGGAATAAGATGGTGGTGATGAAGGTTAGAGCTATATTCTCCACTTCAATGTATGTTTAACTTTGACTGTGTATCCTTTAGTCTGTCTAGAATCATCTATTTTCTAACCAATATTCCTTTCTAAGTCTTTGTACTTGATTGTCAGGGTTATTTATAAACTCTAACTAATTTTAAACTTTAAAATCACAAATGCGAGGAGAAGGAAAATTTCTCCAACTAACAGGTCTGGTGACGGAGTTAAGAATAGAAGTGGATAAAATAACATCCAAATTATAGTGTCAGGTTCCTGTACTATTTAAGCAGCTTTTCTAGATTTTCTAGGTTCTTCCTCAGCCTTTTAGTAATTTTGACAAATCTTAAGTGCCTTTATATCAAGGCACTGACTATATAACTCCTTTGTAGACGATTCTTATTATCAGGACTCTGAGTAAGCAAAGCTGAAGATGATCAGGACATTTGTCCTTCCCCAACAGGCTTTGGCTTTTAATCACTTCTGAAATCACCTTTCACAACAATACCAACTCAGCCAGTAGAGTATGTGTAGTCATAGAATTCATGAATAAATCAGTGCACACTCACTCTTGCTAGTGTTATGATTTCCAAATACTAGGCCTGAAATTTGATTCCAATGTTCAAAACAGATGGGGGCTGTTTTCTGTTTGGTTTCCTTTCCATTCAAGATAATGATTCTAAGCTACCTTCCCAAAGGATAAAGTTCTGAGTTTCCTAATGGGGCATTTCCTGATAGAAGCAGCCATTTCTTTCCATAGTTTCCAACCATTCATGTATGTTGTGCCTTGGCATAGCAATCGCTTTCCTCTGCAATTCAGAAATAAGTTGTCACAATCTAAGATCTGACACGGATATGTCTGCTGTTATGACTAGCACACAACAAACAATAATAGCAAATGCCCTCTTAGTAAGGTGTCAGTCAATTTAAAGAAAGGCATGGGAGGTGTGAGCTTCCATGTTGGAGAACTTTCTCCGCTTGCCTCTGCTGTGACACAGACTTTATAAATAGCCAGAATGCCAAAGATGTCCCGTAGGACCTGTCAGTGTTTCCTCAAAAAAGAGCTCATTAGATACACATATTGTTTATCATTATTGACTATGTTGTCATTTGGAAGTTCAAGTAGGGAAAATCTACTTCCAAGCTCACCCAGGTTTTTGGCAGAATTAATTTCCAGAATTAGAGTAGAAATAGTCTCCATAAAGTCTCTATCTGCCCCAAATGTAAGCAGAGTTATTTTACAAGTCAACATCATAATGTAACTCCAAGGACAGGATGCCATTTTATTCCTTGAGCTTCTTCTAGATAAAAGAAAGGACACAGGAAGGAAGAGATTTATATATTTCCTCACTATTTTTCTTCCCATTACCAAGAATTTGAGGAGAAAAAAACCTGTGATTTCCTAGAGTCTGCTTTTATTTGTATAGCTAAAGTCAGGGGCTGGGGTATAAGATCATGTCCTTTAGCAGAGTTAGTTATTAAGTACTTGGCCACACAGAAACAGGCAAAGGAACTAGTCAGAGCATGGAAAGGAAATAAACAAAACAGGATAACTGTGCATAAGAAGAGAAGAGTAGATTGGGTGTTACAAGTTCATCTAGGAAAGAGAAATGACCTAATGGGATAGGGTTCCAGAGAAAGTCTGTGTGGCAAACAGATAAGAAACTTCAGAAGAGAACTGATTTAAAAATAGCTGCCTAGACTATGATGGTTGTGCAAACCTATAATTTCAGTGATAGGGAAGCTGAGGCAAAATGATCTCGATTTCAAGGTGGTGTGTCATACGCTCATTTTTTAAAAAAGTGTGCTTGAGTTTAGGACAGCAGTAGGGTATGTGGGGAATATTCCCACTCTCACTCTGCCGTTCTACTGCAACGCTCCCCTGTTGCACACTCATTTCTTCTTTCCCTCAGTTGCTCCCAAACTTTTGCTAAAAGTCTGAACTCACAGAAGGCTTCAGTAAAGGAACCTGGAAGGGATTTGGAGAATAAAGCAGAAAAGGCGATGATAAATCTCATTCTTCTTCATAACCAAATAAACCTCCATTGCATATGCAGGTCACTCTTTATCTATTTATCTGCTAGTGGACACCTAGACCGATTCCTTAGCTTTTACCTTATCTCTTCACACTTACTTATGAGGGTGTCGAAGGTAAGAAGTACCTAAGAGGAAAGGTGACTTGGATACCTCATGAAGTTCAGACTAAATGAAGAAACATGGGTCTTGATTATTTCTGCTGGCGACAGGAAAGGTGGATTTTCAGAGGCATCTCATAATGTGCTCTTCTTTCAGCTGACTCTTGATATCCATTTATTTCTCTGTAGTCTCCTTCTGTTGGGAATAGTAGTGAGAGCCACAGCCTGTGTTTACCATGGAGAGTTGGAACCTTTTGCAGAAAGATAACAGCATATGATCTATTGCATACATTCATTGTAAGAATTAAAGCAAATAATCATGCTTGATGAGTGCCGATTAGTATATTATTGTTGGCACAATCATTATCAGCGTTTTAAGTGATATGATCTACACAAGGAAGACATTGGGAAGACAGAGAGCCACGATTGAGAAATTAGGCTGTTTACATTGTTTCAAATTAGAAAAAATGAAATTGATTTCATTCTTGTTTTGAACTTACTTTACCCTATTCAACACAATAGACCTTTTAAATAAATTTTATTAAATTTGTTCAGATATGTGTATAATGCTTTCTTATTGCTCTTACCCCGGGCCCTTCTCATTTCCCTTCCCCTCTTCTCAGCCTCCCCTTCACCCTTACAAGTCTCGTTCTCACATGCATGTATTTTTGTTTTATCTTGTGACTTGATGGCTTTAACCAGGGCCATCTGTGTGACCATGAGTTTGGAACCATCCGTTGGGGCCTGTTGGGCTCATCCATAAGTATGCAACTGAAGACAATGTCTTCCCCTCACCTAGAATCCATCGTCAGCAACTAGTTCAGTAGGGAGATGTAGGGTCCTGTATTAGCTACTTTTCTGTAGCTTTGATAAATACCATGATCAAAAACACATTAAAGAAAAAATAATTTATTTTGGCTTATGGTTCCAGGGAAGTAGATGTCCAAAATGGTGAGAAATGTGCGGCAGTGGGAGCAGGAAGCTGAGAAATCATATCTCACTGAAAGAAGCACAGAGAAAGAATAAGAAATGGAACAAGCCTTCAAAGCCTTCCTCCAGTGATATATTTCTTTCAGTAAGGCTATACCTCCTAAAGTTTCCAGAGCCCTCCCATCAAGCTGGGACCAAGTATTTAAATCTATGAATCTATGGGGGATGTTTCTCATCCAAACCACCACAGGCCTCATGAGCCCTTCCCCTGTCTATGATTGTCTGTTGACTGTTTACAGGTCCAGTCTGTACAGGTCCAGTGCAGCAACCTCAGATGTTGCTCATTATTGTAATGACATTCTCTGCCCTTCTCCCTACCTTCCAGCTCTTAACATTCTTTTTCCTTCTCTTCCTAAATGTTAGAGGGAGTGATATAAATGTCCTCTTTAGAACTGAGCATTCAACCATCACTTAATCTTGATGGTTTGGCCAGCAGTGAATTTCTGCATTCAGAGCCATTCATGGCAAAAAGACATTTCTGTGATTAGGACTGAGAGTAACATTTGTCTATGGGTATATATATATAAATATTTAGAAGGCATTTTAGCACCATGTCAATTTAGCTGGACATCAGTAGGGCCTAAAAACCTCTTCAGCTGTGGGTTTTTGTCTGCATTTACAATATGAAGCACAGATTCCCTCCTGTAGAGTGGGTCTCAAATCCAGCTAGAGAGCAGTTGATTACCCTTATAACAGTCATGCCTCTCATGCCAATGGACACATCTTTCCTGACAGATTAGTGTTATAGTTACTCAGCTGTGAACACTGTGATAGTTATTATGTGCCTTTTAATGCTCTAAACATAGAAACTTGTCATTTAAACTATCGCACATTAGACAGCATCCATATTATGGCATATTGAATAACTGTTTAAAAGCTAAATGTAAATAGTTTGGGAAATGCATGTGCTTTCTTTTTATTCAAAGATTAATAGCTGAATGGCCAGCATAAGTTGGTGCCAGACACTGAGATGACAGTGTCAAACATGACTGATAAGTCATCTGCCCCAAATTTACATTCTGCTCAGATATCTGAAGTATATTTTTTTCTGCATTAAGTTTCCATTCAGACCAAACTTATGATAGTTCAGCTATTATTTACCAGTAACTTTTAGATCCACCCTAGATACACTGTGAGGTTTCCTAAGGCAATGGCTCTTCTTGGTTGCGACCTCTACTACATCTGGAATAATTAAAATGCTAGTTGCTGGGTACACCTGTGAGAGATTTATCTTGATTTCATCATTTGAGGTGGGAAGACACATCTTTAAATCTGGCCACCAGCCAGGCGGTGGTGGCGCACCCCTTTAATCCCAGCACTAGGGAGGCAGAGCCAGGAGGATCTCTGTGAGTTCAAGGCCAGCCTGGGCTACCAAGTGAGTTCCAGGAAAGGCGCAAAGCTACACAGGGAAACCCTGTCTTGAAAAACCAAAAAAAAAAAAAAAAAATCTGGCCACCATCTTCTGGTGGCAGTCTATGTAAACAACATGGAAAAAGGAACCTTTTGTTCTTTGTCAGCTTGCTCTCACTCTCACTGGTAAATCCATTCCTTCAGTGGTATTAGAGCCCACTTCTTTGAGACTCTGACATATACTGAAGACCACCTGAGACATTCAGCCTTGTGGATCAAACAACTATTCAATTCCTGGACTTTTCACTGGTAGACAGCTATTGTTGGAATAGTTGGACCACAACCTATAAGCCACTCTTAATAAATCCCATATATAAAATATGTATATTATACATATATATTTAATAATCCCATATATTATATATAATAATATATATAGGCTTATAGGTTGTGGTCCAACTATTCTGACAATGTAGGTAAGTTCTATTCATTCTGTTTCCCTAGAGAACCCTGAGTAATACACTCTAGGAGGATCTTTGACACCTCCCTGAGATGCAGTAGCAAGCCATGCTCAGTGTCCTGTACAGTGCCAGCATCAGCAACAACAGGCCACAAAGGAAGCATAAGCCATGTTGGCAGACTCTAACTGGAGTGGACAGCACAACAACTTGAGGGCTTCAAACCATGTGATGCAGATGGTCAGGGCCAGCACAACAGCAGAAGCTGTCACACACCAATCTCTGCCATGCGATTCATGTTCAGCAAAAACACTGGTCAGGCCAGGAGGCTCAGGGCCAGAAAGTTCAGTGCAAGGAAGGATCTATCATCATCAAAAGTTTCAGAATGTCATTATGTTTCTTCAGTGTGAAGAGGGTTTCTGGCTAGAGCAGTGCCTATTAACTGCATTGATGAGGGCACATCAGTAGGGCAAATAATAAGATGTGAATGTAGACTGCATCTATATTATGCACAATTACCTTAGACAAATTCTGCCCTAATTTTTAAAGTGTCTCTTATTAAGATGAACACTTTTTTATAAGAAGTGTATCTTGCTCTGTGACCACTAATGCTGTCATTAACCAGGCAGTGTGGACCATGCCTATAATCTCAACATTCAGGAGGATTTCCACAAGTTCAAGGCCAACCTGGTCTATACAATGACCTCCCCCCTCAAGAAATAAAAACCTATTATTAATCTATTATTGTAAGAACTAAACTATTGACTTATTCACACAATAGATGATCATTGAGCCACTGCAAGTACCAGGCATCAAGGATGCAGGAAAGAACAAGATGGACACAAGTTCTTCCCTTGTAAAGTTTATGGTCTATGGACCAGGCAATAATTCATATTACTGCTCAGTAAGAATTTCCTCCCTGCCCTCTCACTATGGGCAATTTATTCTTCTTTAATCCATTGAATTTGGATTTGGTTGTTGACATTGGAATAGGTTATTGATTTGCTGTGACTAAAAGAAAGTTAGCAGTTGAGAAGTGAACATACTCCCTCAACATGCTTGCCTCCTTCATTACCTTCTTCTTCATGAGAACAATGTGCTTTGGGCAACCACTGTCCAAGATATATGAGAGAATATGTAAAGACATGGACCCATCCATATCCTGAAGACAGACAAAACCCAACTGACCAGACAGTGCTGGGGAGATCTGCCAAGTTAACTAAACTGCAGACCCAGGACCCACGAGAGTGAAAATGTAAGTACTTGTAATTTCATGAGTTTGGGGCTAATTTGTCCCACACTATGATTATAACAATGATGCTCTAATACATAATCAAGAAAACATCCAGTATTCTTGATGTTGGATTTTCTATTGACATTATTATATTGAAGTGGAGGCATTTTGAAAACTTTCTGAAAATCTTCACACAAGCTATTTGTACTCCATGCACTCACCATGACACATCTAGTTTGTGGACTTGTAGTTTAGGCAAACTGTGAGGAAATTGGAGAAGATACAGAAAATAATGAAAATTAATATAAAAAGTCTTATATGCAAGGTATGGTACTGTAGGAGAGTGAAGTATTGGTCCATAATCTAGTGTCTAAAAATAGCACTGATTGACGTCAGAAGAGAACAATGAAGGAACAAACTATTTTTAAAAAATCATATAAACACAAAGGATATAGACAGAATCTTTTCTCTTCCTCACTAAAGGCGAAACAAATTAAATAAGCTTTCTAGGTGGCTTTTGGTTAGACACAAGAAAAGACAGCAACTGAAACAGATTCCCAAAGAAGGTTGTTCCTGCTAAACTCACCCAAGGAAAGGAAAAGCAAGGGATGCTGAGGCCTTATCAGTGTTGGAAGAATGGACCGACTTGTTGATCCTTGGGTATTTCTGAATTCTTTTATGAGGCAAAAATTCTTTCCTATTTCCCTGTTGTCTCCTATAAGTATCAAAAGATACCTAAACAAACAAACAAACAAAACACTTCTTGTGTCTAAGGGCAAGATCAGTTTCCTTTGGCCCACTACTCTCTTCATTTTAAGTAGAAAGAAGGTCACCCATTCAACAAAACTTCACAAAGCATCTACAACAGCATGGCTGGCACTGCTTTATATTGTCCTAAGCTAGCCAAATCACCTGCCAGTGGAGGTGCCGTGTGGCAATTAGGGTAGGGAAGAGCAGTAACAGTAACATACCGACTGCTGCCAATTCTAGTTACGTGTGAACTTCTACAAATACTGCAGAAATGTCAATGAATTTATTCATTTTAAACATTATTTTATCATTACCATATACTCATTGAATAAAATAAAATAAAAATAAAATATCATGAGTTTCATGATAATATGTTCATACATATATGAAAGATGTGCTTTGCTCAATCCACTTCCTGTTGCCCTTTCTTGTATCTGCTTAATGAATTTATTGCTTGTGCATATTAAATAAAGGTAGATAATTCCCAGAGTTTTCAAAGGATTCCAAAAATTTTGAGAAAACAGTAATTTATATATATATATATATATATATATATATTTGGTAATCATCTTTCAAAAATCTATATGTTCATTTATTATTCAATAACTTTCTAGTATTCTAAGGTACAGTTAGTTTGGGGGGTGTCTCTCACATTTTGGGCTAAAGATATTTTCCTTCATCCTTTCACTTTTAATCACTTCAGAATGAGATCAGGAAAATGTGGCCTGAGCACACTCTGTATAATTCTATGATACCATATTGTAGGGAGGCTCTGAGATTAAGCCTGTGTCCTGGACTTCCCATTTTTGAAAGAATGATGTTGAAATGCTTTACCCAGATGATGCTTCTGATTTCACAGGAATCATTTTCTCCATATCCTCCCCCACTATCTCCTGTAGAACTCCCGGAGTGATAGTCTGGCTGCACAACCAGGGTCAGCATGCAGAGGATGTGGCAGCCTATCGACCAAGTCCATTAGCACATTATGGGCAGCTAAAAGACTTGCCAAAAATAATTCCACTCTTCCATCCACAGCTCCCAGACCACTTGGCAGGAGAGAAGCTGGCAGATGTTACAGGAGCAATTCATTTAGAATTTACAAGACCCATTATGGATATCAATACCCAATCAATCCCTGGAATGAGGGATCAGGAGTATATTAGATATTTTGTTTTGCATCTGAGGAACAAATGAATTAGATTAGAATTTTGATTTTAGCTGCTGCCTCTACTGGAACTTTCCTCTCAAGTCATGAAGCTGTCATATTCATCCCGCGAGGCCACACTCTCAGCCCAACATCTCCTGTGCAACATCCTTTCTCTATAAGCAACATTATGTTTCTTGTTTTGTAGTTTTATTAAGGTTTCTAACAACCTGAAACCCTACGCAAGTAGAGACAGTTTTTTAAGTGCTCACTTGTAAAAGTCAGTCTGTGAACAGTTGTTATTATTGGCTGCAGTTAGTTTATACAATCCTGTTTCTTTCTTAAAAGAAAGCAAACAGCCACAGAGTAAAAGAGGGCTTTATTAAAGACAGAGTTCAGCCATGGCTCACAATGCTTTCTATTAGTTGGTAGACACAGCTTGGATCTCTGTCATCAGCACAGCAGACCTTTCTGAAAGCTCTGTGGGAAGAAACAAAGGTTTGTGTCCTTTCCTGAAGCCACTGTGGTGAGACACAGAAGCAACACATTCCCTCCCTGGGTTCATTTTTGCCTCCCCTACCAAATGCACACTGTCTCCATGGGTCTATCCACACAAAAATACTAATAGCTAATGATACACATTGAACATGTCCTGCCCATTTTATATATACATATAGTGTATATATAGTATATATGTGTATATAATATGTATATAGTATTTCATTGAAATTTGAACTTTATTCTTTGAAGTAGATATATTCCCACCTTTTAGATTATTAAAGCTTAGAGAATCTAAGAACTCTTCTTCGAGGTTGCATAATCAATAACTTTAAGAAGTGAGGATTTAAATCCAACTTTATTAGTTGCCAAAGTCCATGCTCTCCACTATGATGCACACCACCTCTAAGAAGTTACTGGTTTATGTAAGAACAATGTCCAAGAATGGAGTTGTGTGAGGAGATTTCTGAGTGCTTGTGAGAAAATTCCAAGAAAGCAAGATAAGAGTCTTGTGACCTCAGCTTCTTTAGGACACAGAATTGTTCTTGGAATTCGTTTACATGCTTCTCCCAAGTGTAGCAGATAGGAGTAAGTTTACTTCAGCTGTTGTTATTTCTGTGCCTTTATTGAAAAACATGATTTTGCCACATGTGGCTTGTCCTTGTGATTAAACACTATACTCACGTGATTCTTCTTAACCCTCAGAGTATAATCGCCTGATGCTCTCTGAATAAAGTTGGCTATTGCATGAGACTTTAGTCCACCTCGTTTTTAGGTTCTGCCCTCCCACGTTCCTGTTGACAACCAGAGTGGCAGCGTGTGTCTTCTGTAGAATAAGTCGCATCTTGCGAGCCACTCAGATAAAGTCCCAGTGCTGACCTGTCAACGCATGTCCATCATCTGACATTTATCACAGGCCTCAGCTCCTGGTGGCCTCTCCATTTTAAAAGGAGAAACCTTATTTTTGACCACCATACTGAGTTATCCTGGACCACAGGACACTTACAGCCTTATTACAAGAAAGTAAGCCATACTTTGCCATCTGTCCCAGCTGTTTAGATGCACTGTTTACCCTCTACTCTTTACAGAGCTAAATGACGGTTTCAGTTAAATGGGACTTTCTTCTCCATGGCAACAACAACAACAACAACAACAACAAACCCTCAATGAAGGTGTTACACAAATTCCAAATTAAGTTTATCACATTCAAACCCTTTCTCAATCCAAAATGATCAATGAGATTTTTTTCATGAATATCAACAGTATTTTTATTTAATTTTAAGTTCAGATAACTAAATTATCTATACCTAAAAATACCTTGAACATTAATACAATTAAATGATGCCCTGCACTAGTTTGTCCAAGCCATGCTAGCCAGTTAATAGAAAATAGCAGACAGAGATAGATCAGAGCAAGCAGTTTATACAATTATATTCCTAATAAACTAAAGTAAATAGCTATTCATAAAACTATGTTTGGCATTATTGTACAAGTTTAAACAAATATTATTTATGGCATTTTTTTGTTGATGTCAGGACATGCAATTTGAAATTCAGGAAAAAGACAATTCTTAAAATAATTCATGATTTTACAAATCATAATTTCTCATTTCAAGAAAATGGCTCAAAAGAAAGAAGTTGAGTAAATAAATAGTCCCTTTGTGGCACTATTTAGTAACAAACAAATAGAAACGCAAGTGTTCAGCAAGAAACAAATTGCTCTGCAGCTGTTTTCTTTATGTAAGTATGGCAACCTCTGAAAGAAGGACATTTGGATTCCGTTATTGCCTAGGTATATAATAGAGCACCAAATTGCAAAAATTAGAATAAAAACAATAACAAAAAGCTTCCCAAAATATAAATGCACATACATTTGTGGAGCTGTGCCAATGGCATTCCCCTGTGGTGATTTGTTGAGCTGTATCTTTATAAGTACCTCTCCGTACTTATAAACCGATCTTATAATGCATGCTAGTAAATTTTTTTTTTTACCAAATTCTGACACAAAACTATTTATTGGAATAATTAACTTTTACTCACCAAAAAAAAAATCCAACAACAACAACAACAAAAAAAGCCACCAGTCATTTTCATACCCCTCTCATGGGTAAACTTACTGCATCATGAACTCCTGCTTTCTTCGTGAGTCTTGAAAGTAAAAAGACACTTGGGAGTTTCAGGGATAGACAGTTACTTGAAATTGACTGCTAAAAAAAGTTACATAACTGAAGAGCTGACAAATTTTCTTTGCTTCAACGTTTATCCCAAGTCAGCATGCAAGCCTTTTCTCCTACCTCCCTGACAGAGCATGCAGAACAGTGTGCAGTGAGTGCCTAATTCACACCGTGTTGGCCACAGTTTGAAACTATAAGGCTTCAGCTATGTGAATAGGAGGCTGCCCAAGCACTCAGCAAAGTCATTCAACAGGAAGCAGAGTTCAGAAACTTTCTCAGCCTTCCATTGTACAGCCCACACTTCTGTTAGTGGACAGAGACCTGGCCCAAGCCTTCAGGATGGACTTAGACTGCCGAAGCACGTGGCATATCATGCTGCCATCCTAGAGGCTTCAGGTACCATTTTAATAAAGATATGCTTGACTGTCTGTTTCTGCCTTCCTTGGGAACTGCTTCCAGAATCTACAGTGCACCGAAGCCAACCAGTGCTTAGAATATGTGTCAGTGAGTTTCCTCAAAGCTAAGGAAGGGAATCTTGAGGATTTTGTGTTTGTTGTACTCTCTTGTCCTGGCCTTCTACTACTGCTGTAAACCAGCCATGCTCAATGGTATTGATGTGTCTGTACAAATACCTCCTGATGAACTCACTGTGTACTCCTCAAGAGCAGGATTCATGCCTTAGAAGCACAATAAATATGTGTTAAATTAACATTGTCAAAGTGGACTTTATTCATCCTAAAGTATAATTTTGGCAGATCAAAATAGCTTTTTGTCAGACTCAGTAATTATGACCCTTAGAAAGTAGAGTGAAGAAAATATAGGAAGGCAACTGAATATACCAGTAGACCAAGCAAACCCCTTAACTTGGAGAAGATATGATTGTGGGTAGATATTGATATATCAATTGGGAAACTATATAGTAGTGAAAAAGAACAAATACATTATTATTAATGTATTCCATGACATGAATTAATCTCATAGACATGATATGAAACATTATCCTAACAATATCAAATATGACTCCTCCAGTTTCTATTCAATTGAGTTACAGAAAAGATAAATTTTGCTGTTAAGGAGTCAGAATAATGGTTTCCTTAGGAGAATATTAACTAGAAAGCAATATGAGTGAATCCTCTAGAATGTTAGAAAATTTCTCTATCCTGACTTGGACACTGTGCATAAGAACGTACATTTATATGCCTTTAAAATGTGAGTTTTCATTGAACTGGGATTTTATTTTTCTAGAATCATTTATGGAATGTAGTGACTTTTCACTGAATGGTAAATATCTGAGAACAGACTATACTCTTTTCCTGCATGCATTCTATTGTGTTTCACTCTGTTTTTACTGCAACCATCTATCTGGAAGTCCAGCCACCTACCTGAGCTCACTGACATGACAGTCTATATCCTGGCCTTCAGGGTTCCAGAAACCTGTCTTCTTCAAAACTTCACCAAAAGCACTGAAGATAAATCACATGAAGATGACACACCAACACTCTTGCTCTCTTTCCAGCGACTGCTGTCACTTTGGAAATGTTAGCAAGGTACGTTATCTCGGTGTGTTAAGAGATCCCTGATAGAACTGGATGGTCAAGCTGGAACAGGGATGGAGTGGGAGAGCAATGAAAGAGATACCATGATAGAAGGAGACATCATGGGGATAGGGAGAAATTGGGTGCCATGGAAGTTCCTAGGAATCCACAAGGATGACCCCAGCTTAGAATACTAGAAATAGTGGTGAGGGTGCTTGAACTGGCTTACCCTGGTAATCAGATCGGTGAATACCCTTATTGTCATCATAGAATCTTCATCCAGTAACTGATGGAAGCAGATGCAGAGATCCACAGTCAAACACCAGGCCGAGCTCTAGGAGTCCAGTCGAAGAGAGAGAAGAGGGATTCTATGAGCAAGGGACATCAAGATCATGATGGGGAAACCTACAGAGACAACCAAACCAAACTAGTGGAAACTCATGTAATTTAGACCAACACCTGTAGAACCTCCATGGGACTGTCTGCATAAGCAAGACAGTTGTGTAGCTTGATCTGCTTAAGAGGCCTGCTGGCAGTAGGATCAGGATCCATTCCTGGTGCATGAGCAGGCTTTTTGGAGCCCACTATCTATGGTAGGACACCTCTCACAGACTTGAGGCAGGGGGACAGGCTTGGACCTGCCTCTACTGAATGTACCAGGCTCTGCTGACTCCCTATGGGAGGCCTTACCTTCTTGTAGGAGGGAATGGGAAGTGGGTTGAGGGGGGAGGCTGGAGGGGTGGGAGGAGGGAAGAGGGGGATCTGTGATTGGTATGTAAAATGAATAAAAAAAATTTCTTAATTAAAAAAAGAGATCCCTGATAGGGTTAAAGCTCCTTAGCATTGTGTGGGAGAGGACATCCTCACACCATCTGCTTGATCTGCAGTTCTATTAAACTGTCAGTATGATAAATGACAAAGAGAAGGCATAGGGGCAGAGCCATCTCCACAGTGAAATGCTGCAGTCATAAAACATGGAGAACTGAAAAGGATTTAGGCCAAATGCACAAACCATCCTTTGTGATAAGATTTTCCCTTCACAAGAAAAGAACTAAGAGAGTGAGCTATTGACTCCCAGGTCCAAGCAGAAGGTAGTGGGACCGTCATCCCTCAGCCCTGAGGTGCAGCTCACAGATCAGTGATGTGCTGTCCAGTGGCTCCACCTCTGCTCCACCCAGTCCCCTTGGAGTTCAGTAAAAATACACAATTAAAAAAAGACATCTTTGAAATGGAACTATATTTTGGTCATTGGCTCCACCTACAAGTTGTCTAAAGAGCTGTCACCCAATGCCTCGTCATCCTGCCCCTAAATTTAGCTCCAATGGATGGCACAGTCTATAAACAGGATGCAAGCTATTGGTTTCTGAATGCTGGGTATTTGAAATGAGTTCCATTGAGTCTTATTTCAGCTTCCAAGCAACAATGACATAATATTAAAAAAATAACATTAACTTGTGATACAAACCAGTGGCTACAAAAGTGCTACGAAGTTAAAACACCTTTGAATATCCCTTCTTCAGGGTGTAGTGGGATTAATAGAACAAAATTTATAAATAATCTCCATTAATATCTTGTTACGAGAAGATTTGGTTATCCTAAGGAAAAAGTTAATAGTCAATAATAATTAGCATGTATGGGGCTTATTTACTTGACACTTTAACCAAGATTGGTGGTGAGAGAATAAGGAAATTATCTCAATAACAAAATGGGGCCTATTGGATTCATACTGGCTCATCCCCCCTTTCTGCTTACCTGCTTGTCACCACAACCAAGTTCTCACATGGAGCAGGTCAAATTCATGCATTCCTTGACTTAAGACACTGTGATTTTCCTTCTGGGTTTAAGATATATAAAAGTGGAGTGTCCCACTGTCAAGAAGATGTTCGGAAGAAGAGCTACTGTCTCTTCCAACACTTGCATCTTTAAAGCAATTATCTGTCCAGATCCAGCTAGACAGTAAGCACTTAAGATGTTTGACATTTTTTTTTTTGCAGCTACTCCATCTGCATGTCAAGATTTCTATTGCATTAAAAGAAAAGAGATATGAGGTCAGCAACTCTGGTAAGAGTCCTATTGCTTCTGGCAAAGTTGTTCAAACGCTTATAAACAGTCAATGTTTGATGTATTTTCCATGTTCCTTTATTGACTTGCTTATGGATTTTTAAAATGGGTTTCTTAAGAATATCCATTCAGTATTTCTGTAAGTCACAATTCATGGTTTAAAACTTGTTCAGAAAGTTGATAGAGGATTCCACAGAATGGCAAGCTCACACCTCCAGTGTGAAATTAGCTTTTATTTTTTTCTCATTTGCCATAAAAATGCTTCTCCACTGCTCTTAAGCTCTAAAAATGTGACAATGAAACACTCAGAAATGTGCGGTCATTATTGGGTACACACACACACATTACGAAGAAAGGAGATAGATACCTTGTGTATAAGAAACAATGAGTTGTCACAATGGTGACACTCGCCATCCTAGAGTTCTTTGGAAGCTACCATGCTCATTACCTTTGCTGGGTGAGCACCCGCCATCACTAGACACAACACAGAAAATCTGCCCTAACTCTCCATTCCACCAAACTTCTTCATAACCCTAGTTCTTCAGAAGCCTGAGGCAGGAGATAACTCATTGTGGTCCCACAGAAAGAAGTGGCTGGTCTAACCTGAGTTTTGAACTTGCTAGGTAACTACCACAAACTGTGTTAGGTGCTCCACCCTTGAAATTACACTAGCACACCTTACACAGGGGATTTCCCAGAGCTGTGGGAAGAAAGCAGTGCCATGCTACACGAAACTCTCTGGTAACCATGGAGTTCTCCATAGCACCAAAGGTTTGCGTAATTCAGAAATCATTTGGCTTCAAGTGACAGAATAGCTTTGAAACTGGCTTTAGCAGAAGGAATGCATCATCTCATGGAACAGGCCAGCTGAAGGCTGAACGGAGGACAGCCACACTTGAGGAGTTACTACTGGAAGTTTCTCTGCCCCTTTCTGGGATCCGCTTTAGTCTGCTATGATGAGGTTCTCAGGCATTCTTTCTCAAGATTGCAGTACATTCAGTCTCTTCATATACCAGTAGGAATAACATGGATGTCCTCCAGTATGCTCCAGTAAACATTCTATATAACATCTGATCACCACACAGATCTAGTCCTGAACAGATTACCACTTCAATTATATGCTGGTTGCAGGTGTTGGTCACATGATACAATACATGTCAGAGACCAGCATGCCATGTGCTTCCCACATACCTTGAACCCAGGGGTAGGGTGGAAAGGAGGAAAATGGAAGCCATCTTACCCAAAGAAGAGAGAAAGACTTCTAAAATATTTTAAATGAAAACACTGTGCATCTTGTCAGTGAGATAATGATAGAGAATGCCTAGTCCACACTAGCTATGGAATGCAGAGTCCTTCCAAATTAGAAAATGTTTCCATGCCGTGAGTTTCATTTTATTCCTTACCAAGTGTAATGGCTATACTTGGTTGTATCTGGAATTAATTAAAACCCAAGTGGCCAGATACGCATATGGAGGTTATTTTCTTAATTAAATCATTTGAAGTGGGAAGACCCACCCTAAATCTATATCTTTTGAGGTGGAAAGATCCACCTTAAATATGGAACACACCTTCTGCTGGGAGCCTGTATGAAGGACCTAGAAAAAGGAAGAAGGAAGCTTTTGCTCCTTGCCTACTTGCCCTCACTCTCACAGGAAAGTTCACCTATCCTTTAATTGAGGATTTCTTCATTGGCGTTAGAGCCTACTGCTCTGGGATTCCTGTATACTGAAGACCAGAGGATACATTCAGTCTCTTAGGCTGAACAACTTCTAGATTCTTGGACTTTTCATTGGGAGATTGGTTATATATATTCTATCAGTGCTGTTTCTCTAGAGAATCTTGATTAACACACCAAGTAAAACCACCCTTTTCTGGGTGAGAAATGAGTCAGTGTAGTTAAGAGTCTTACTCAAAGCCACCCAACTGATGGACAAAGCAGAACATGAATCTGGCTCTTCTTATGCCAGCTCAGAACTCAGTGCAGTCCCTCCCCACAAGCTTGACTGGCTAGTGTGCTTTGAATAATAGAATTTTTTATTTAATATTCCAGAAGAAGTGAAGAAGGTACTAGTAAGCACAAACCTCAGATCTCAGTGCATTTCTGCCCTTTACTGTAGGGAAATATTACTGCCCCTTTGAGTGTGGATATTAGCAACAAACACACTTTCCCAATATTTCTCTGCTATACTTAGAAATGGCCAGTGGCAATGTGAACTGCGGTCTTTGACAAAGTGGTATGGTGATAACTTCAAGAGTCTTAAAAAAGTTCACATCTTTTGATTTGAAATTCCATTCCTAGAGATTTATTCAACTGAAACGACCCATAACCTTGTGTATAATAATATTCCTAATACTTGCATTAATTAATGGCTTTAAAGCATTAGGGTTACACCCTACCCAGCCCTTATTCTCCACCTGTTTTTGAGTGTTTATGGCCTTCACGTCTGTGCTCCTTCTACGTAGAGGGCTCCTCTCTCCCCAGACACTTGCATGATCCTTTCCCTCTTTCCTTCTGGTCTCTTCTCAAACATGAGCCCATCTAATGCATCCTCTCTAAATAGCACCTCACCAATGCCTTCTGTCTATCTCATTACTCTGGCTTGTTCTTGACACTCACTCCATATTTATATTTTCTCTCTGTTGCCCATGAGGTTAGAGACTGTGATTTAATTCATTGCAATGTGTTATGTAGTTTTAACAACAGCTGGAATGCTGCTGGTATAAATTTCTATTCTTGATCTTTCAGCATGGGCTTCCATATTTTTGCACTACAAAAGTTTTGTCTTGAAATTCATACTCTTTTGGAGGAACAGCTCAGGCATAGACAAAACAGACTAGCTTAAAAAGTAGATGACAAGGAGATCTTGGCCAAGCTGGCCTATCAGAGGGCTCCAACCTGAACACAGAAACACAGAGAATAGACAGATATTTGAGAGGAAGACACATGAAAAGAAAAGCTGGTAGTCAGATCAGACTAGATAATAAGTTCACCAGAAAGGGATGGAGACCCAGAGCATCTATCAAACCAGGACCCAGAGAGGCACAGTGAGTTTATTTTCAGTGACTTTATGATAGGAAAAATAAGATTGTGTGTGGAAAACTGAGATGCCAAGGATAAAGTTTATTGAAGATATGTATATTCAAAGTAGAGATTTTATACATTAGGGCTTACTGAAGATTAATCTACTAGCCCCTTGTTGATCAAAGGAGGCCCAAGGACATAAGCTCCATGTCATTTATATGGAAAGTAAGTCTAGAAGCCTGATCTATGAGTTATAGAAACAAAACTGTAACAGGTGATGCCTAGATCTAATTGAGAAAAGATTCCAAAATAACCAGACTAGAGTGAATCAAGGAGATACGGTCAACATCCACTTTCTCCGTCCAACTTTCTGTCCCCACAGGCTTCAAAACCATCATCAAAGACAGACAACAGCCCTACAGAGACTGCTTAACTACCTCCCACAGCTGAAGAAATGAAATCCCTAGTTTAGACACCCACATGGTTTCCAGACATCCATACACACAAAGCGCCCACACATAAAGCAAATAAAATTTTAAGTTAAAATTAGAAATCCCTATTTAAAAAAAGAGTTGTGCATACACAAATAATGGAGCCATATAATCAGATATATGCAACACACACATTTGTGTATTTACACATTTACATAAAGTATATATACTACATTATGTATGTGTTTTTCTAACAGGACTCTGATTTTTACAGAGGCATTTGTCTAAATGACTAACCTTCCCACCACAAGTCTATTAAAAGTTAATTTTCTCTTGGAAGCATTAAATTTTGTACATGATGAAAACCTAGTATAATCTAATTAATATTTAATTGAAATGTCAGTCCACTGCCATAAGACAAGATTTATAAAGAATGGTCTAGAGGGCAATCATAAATCTCTGAAAAGCTGGGAATGGTGGCATGGCACATGCCTTTAGAGGCAAATGGAGCTCTATGATTTCAAGTCCGGCCTGATTTACATAGCGAGTTCCTGGACAGCCAAAAGTATATAGTGAGACCCTATCTCAAAAAAAAGAAAGAAAGAAAGAAAGAAAGAAAGAAAGAAAGAAAGAAAGAAAGAAAGAAAGAAAGAAGAAAAAAAGGAAAAGAAAGAAATCATTGACAAGAAAAAATAATGCATAAACTGAATTACTTGTACTGAACAAATGAACACTTAATGTAGAGGTACAGATCTACCATAATGGACATTAGAAACATAGGTAACTATCTCCCTATGACCCAGCAACACATCTTCATGAATATACTTATTTCCATAAATATTGTATGTCTTAGTTAGGGTTTTTATTGCTGTGAAGAGACACCATGACCATGTAACTCTTATAAAGGAAAACATTTAATTGGGACTGGCTTACAGTTCAGAGGTTTAGTCCATTATCATCATGGCATGGTAGCATACAGGCAGACATAGTACTGAAGAATTAGTTTAGAGTTCTACATCTTGGATCCTCAGGCAGCAGGAAGAGAGCATGACACTGGGTCTGGCTTGAACACTGAAAACCTCGAAGTCCACCCCCAGTGACACACTTCCTTCAACAAGGCCACAACTCCTAAGAGTGCCACTCCCTATGAGCCTGTGATTCTGACAATGATGTGAATTTTACAAGGTCTACTTCTAAGCAGCATATGTAACTAGTTGAGGATTGAAGGATATTCTTGCAGAGAAAAAAAAGTGCTGCCATCACAGTTCTAGTTATTAACTTGGGAAAATGGAGTCACTTAATATTTGAATAAAGAATAGATATAAATATTAGGAGTTTTACATCCTGATGCAACTCGACACTAATGTGTCTCACTGGCAGACCCATTAACCATTTAGCTAGGAATGTGAGGTTTACACACGCTGAATTATTTATTTCATCACTATTGTGCCAACATCTCTGGAAGGCATATCTGCTGGTGGTAAAGTTCCATTAATGTGAATTTATAGTAGGATAAAAAGGTAACCAAAAACTGGGTATCTCTCTCATACTCTAGACTAGAGGAAAATCTCAGTCTACTGAGAAAGTTTTAGTCAGTAGTGGCATTCATACCCTGGAAGTAACCAACATCTCTTTAACTTGGACACGTCTTGGACTAAAGACATGATCAATAAGAGGGAAATCAAAACCTGGTATTGGAAACCTAACCAACTACCCAGGGCTAGTGAAGTCATGGATCTTGAAGAAGAGTCCATATCAATTTACCAAACCGGCATAATCCCTAATGATATTCTAAATATTTGAACGGTTAAACCTACAAATAAGTGTAGTACTTACCCTGAATCAAGGAAACCCCTCTTTGCAACAGATGGAGACCATTGCAGAAAATCATATCCAATCAAACTGCAGAGTTGTGGAGCCCAGTTCCGGTGGTTACATCTACAAAATGACATCCACTCCCAAGGTTCAGGAACCATTGAGGAAGCGGGGGCAGGAAGATTCTATGAGCCAGAGGATCAGGGAGCTTCCTGTAAAACTGTGTCTCCTAGGAATGTTAGAAGCTACATAAATAAAATTTAATATTTTAAAAGTATCCCTCCATACACATACAAAGTAAATTCTCAATACTGTCTATCCAGAACGGTCTTTCCCCCTGTGTCCTCTGATTTCCACTTATGTGCCATGGCTTGTCTGCCCACACACATGTGCCATATGCATACCCTAAGAATACAAATACGATGAAATGAAAATATTGCCAACAATGTAGTGAAAAGGAGAAAAAAAAACCAAGGGGGAACATAGCACAAAAAGAAAAGGAAAAATATGAAGAGTTGGAGCAACTTGTTTCTGGGTCCTCAAAAACTGGAGATGGCCAGTTACACTCACAGGGCACAGGATGGAGAACAAGGAGAGTACAGGCTTGATTTGTAGGGTATTGTTATTCCTACAGCGTATGCAAGTCTTGTGCCTATGTTGAACAAATCCTTGACTGAGGACATTTCCACCATGGCTTGCTGAGATAGCTCCCCAAGTTGGTCCTACCTGTTATCAGAAGACTGGTTACATGTCCTAACAGCCTGATGTCTGAGTTCTCAAGCAATAATGAAACAGATAAGCTGTGATTCCTTCCATGATTACTCACTATGATTTACACACATGTTATTGGTCACATAGGTCAAGGCTAGTTCAGTGTGTGAGCATGCTATACAAAGATTTGAGTACCACGAGGTCAGGATCTTAGGACCAGGGCCATCTTTGAAGCATATTACCTCTGTCCTGTTGTTCTTCTGGCAGTAAGTAGAATGCCTTTTATCCACAATAGTGCTTCAAAGGCAGCCATCCCTCAGACTTGCTGTAGCTGGCGGAATGAATGCCTGCAGTGGAAAGTTAGTGAGCTCAGACTCAGCTGATGCTGGTAAGAGAGAGTTTGGTACTCTATTCTGAGTAGGTGACCACAGAAAACAGCAGCAGTTAGAGAGATTTGCCTTTAGAAGATGGAGATTTCAGAAAGAATAAAAGTTAGCCTGGAAAAGAACCTGTCAGCATGAAACAGACAGCAGAAGAACAGAGCATAGAAGTGCTGGGTACAGATGGAAGAGCATAGAAAGAATCAAACGCACATTTAAAAGGATAGAAGTAAAGCATCAGATCCTTAAGATGAAGGCATTGATGGTGAGTGGGGAAGGAAACTATATCCAGAGCACCCCACACTGCATGATGGCACAGAAGGACCTGGACCACACCTAACACTGAAGGCTGAGGAGGCTATGGCCACAACTAAGCCAACCTTGACACAGCATACTTTCAAAAATATTTTTATGTATTACATTATTATGTGTTGGTAAATGTGTGTGTGTTTCTGTGTATATGCCCATGTGGAGGTTGAATGACCACTTGCAGGAGTCATTTAACTTCTCTTACTATGTGGCTCTTAGAGATCAAATTTAGATGGTCAGGACTGGCAGCAAGTGGCTTCACCTACTGAGCCATGTCACCAGCCCTCAAAAGATACGTTTATTGCACAGGCAATGCGTGTATTGAAAAGTCAAACAATAAAGACAATAAAAGGCAGAAAGTAGGGGCTCAACCACAAAGACGCTACAAGTTAGAATTTGTTACATTTCCTTATGAACATTTCCTCAGATTTTGTAGCCACATAGAGAAATACAAAAGGTTGGATTGTATGCATGGCATTTATTGTGGTTTCTGTTAAGTCCAAGGGATACTCCAAGTCTCCAAACTCCAAAAGGTAGTCCACATATCAAAAATGGCTTCAATGTGGACTATAGGGTGTAATTGGCATTTTCTTTGGGCCTCCAACCAACTCGCAAGTGAAGACACAGAGAATTATTATTAATTATAAATGCTTGGTCTTAGCTGGGGCTTGCCCCACTAGTTCTTTTTAACTTAAATCAACCTGTTTCTATTCATCTACATTTTGCCTCAGAGCTTTTTGCCATTCTTTCATTCTGTATGTCCTACTTTCCTGCTTCCTCTGTGTCTGTCTGTCTGGCCCCTGGTGCCTTCCTGGTTCTCTTTTTCTTCTTTCTTCCAGCCTAAATTCCTTCTCCTACTTACTGTCTCTGCCTGAAAGTCCCACCTATATCTCCTCCCTTGCTATTGGCCATACAGCATTTTATTTGACCAATCAGGTGCCTTAGGCAGGTAAGGTAAAACAGTAACACATCTGTATATAATTAAACAAATAAACAAATGCAACATGTTTTTACATATATAAACTAATATTCCACAACATAAACAAATGCAACACATCTTTACACAGTTAAGCTAATATTCCACAACAATAGGAGGATTTCTGGTTGTTAGATAAATGCCATCACTAGTTCCTGAGGTTCCCCTCTACCAAAAGAAGTCATTTCTGTTACCTCTGTCAGAAGGGACATATGGCTACCTGTGGTGTCTATCAGCATATCAAAGCTCATGCTGGCCTCCAGGCTCCCTC
>CABHPP010147035.1:22789-47879 GCA_902168425.1 Peromyscus attwateri
TTCTCTCTCTCTCTCTCTCTCTCTCTCTCTCTCTCTCTCTCTCTCCATCTATAGCAAAATCCATGGAGCAGTCATGCCATCAATTTATACAGTTTCAACGTGAAATGTTCTTCATAGGTTCAAATATTCAAATATTGGGGACACTGTCTCTAGCTGGTAGCTTCATTTTGAAAGAAAGTGCTTGAAAAAACAAGTCATGAGGAGCAGGCCTTGAAGCTTTATAGACAGACACCATTTCCTGTTTACTCTCCTCCTTCTGAGTTTAAATGCAAATATGACCAGTTAGCTTCCTGCTCTTGCCCCCATGCGTTTCCTGTCTGCTACCATCTCTTTGTGTTAAGATGGACTGTATCTCTCTGGAACTGTCATCCAATATAAACCCTGTTCCTTTAAACTGTTTGTGTTAGGGTATTTTATCACATCAATGAGAAAGTAGCTAAGACGGTACTGAATTTTCTATTTTCATATACCAGTATAGCTTTGACAACTTCTGTATAAGTCATCCATTACAGAAATACCCTCTCTCTTTTTTTGCTGATTTGTATTTTGTCTTAGGGTTGTTGCATGACATATTTAACCCAATCTCCAACAAGGGACATTGTAATTATTTCTAATTACTTACCAATATAATACTTGGGAATTTTTTTTATAGAAATACCCTTACTCATTTGCAGAGCATTTCTATGGGGAAATTTCCCCAAACTCTAACTGCTGGCTCAAAAAAGATTTATAATTTTTAAGTAAATATTGCCTTCCTGAGATGTTGAACTAATTTGAATGTATTTGTTCAACATTTTGCATTTGTGTTTAACTTACAAATAGACTCAGATATAAAAATTACACATGACATGGATATACTTTTTGTCAAGTAACAGTTCTGAACCTAGTCTGTCATAGTTAAAAATTTAAGTCTCTGGAATAAGTCATTAGTTATTACAGTGTAAGGTAAAATATGTTAGGTGAGGAAGGCACTGTGCTTACCCAGGGAATTATATACATGTATCAGCAAATTTGATGTGCACACACTGAAATCCTACATCAATACAGCACCAGTCCAAAATCCAGTGTCTCCTTGACTTTCCCCTCACTTTCTAATTTCCAATCTTCTTCATGAACTCTGTTTATCAAGACAAAGTATCTAGTAAGTCACTATCACTTCGGTGTATATCAGTTTTATTTGTAACCTTGATCGTGATACTTCAATGTGAGAACTGAATGTGGAAAAATTAACTTATAAAGGTGTTGTTTTTGAAAGGAGTGGTAAGGATGTTTAAATCAATAGAAAGGGAGATAAAAATCAACCCAAGACAATGTAACAGCTGCCCAGGTTCTGCATCCAGTAAGTAGATGGGAGGCACTAGTGTCCTCTCTTGCATGTGTCTGCTGGCATAAGTTTGTGACCCCGGTCAGATTAGCAAGCACTACTAAACACTTTCCGTTTCCTTGTGGTCCCAAATAGTCTCTACCTGCCAGTCATCATCCTTTCCCTGTCTTCCCTGGCCCCTCCGTCCTCCTCACTCTGTAGGAACTCAAACAGGTGAGAGTACAGCCAGCAGCGACATAACTCCCCCTCTTGAGTTCATAAGGATCGACCTTCCTGAGGGAAATTTGTCACTAATCAGCTCCAAGGCTGAAGCCTTTAAGGCTTAAAGAGAATTAGAGGTGTCACTTCTTGGAAAATAATTGAGGACTCATGGTTAATTTTATGTCAACTTGACACAGGGTAGGGTCTTCTGAGAGGAGGGAACCTCAACTGAGGAAAATGTTTCCATAAGATTGGGTTGTGGGAAATCCTGTAGGTCATAAAGTGTAGGGCATTTTCTTAATTAGAGATTGATGGGGGAAGGCCCAATGCAATGTGGGTGGTGCTATCCCTGGGCTGGTGGTTTGGGCTTCTATAAGAAAGCAGGCTGAGCAAGCCATGAGGAGCAAGCCAGTAAGCAGCACCTATCCATTGCCTCTGCATCAGCTCCTGCCTCCAGGTTCCTGCCCTGTTTGGTTCCTGTCCTGACTCTTTTGATGATGAACAGTGATATGGAAGTGGAAGCCAAATAAACCTTTTCCTCCCCCCAAGTTGCTTTGGTCATGGCGTTTCATCACAGCAATAGTAACTCTGACTAAGACATGGATAGGTTAAAAAAAAAAACTCATTTAGGCCAGTCTTCACAATGTTTTCTTTTTTTTTCATTGCAAATAATTTTTGTATTCCTCTCTTGCCTGTTTCTCTATTTGGTCTTTGATTTTGCTAACATCTGGTAACACATTCAACTTCTACTTGTTTTAACCTTAAGAAATCACCACCTCATATTTTCCTACTTTCAAGTGTTACAAAAGAGCACTCCTGCTGACAATCACCTTCAGCAACTTCTGTGCAAGTGATGGCAGAAAGAGAGACGGAGACCCCAGCTCTAACGTGCTCAGTTCTGTGGAGGTGACCTGGATGGCCCAGGTACTCGAGAGCATATCAGCAAGAATTCTTACAGAGCCACACCAGCCTGCTAATTTAGAAATTAGCAGAGTGAGTTGCAGCCCTAAATAGTAAAGGTCTACTTCAAGTAGGTAGAGAGGGGAGCTACCCACTTCAGTTGCCAAGATGAGACAAATCCCCTTCGTAGCAAATGGTGACTGGAAACAACATTTAGAAGCTTTATTCAATAAGCATTGACTTTAAGGAAAATGAGCTGGCATTGCTCACTTATAGCGAGTGAGTGCTAGACCAGTCCCTGCCAGCTGTGCTCCCATGTTTTTCAATTCCTTGAAAGTGAGGAAGGCAGAGAGGACCGAGAAGAACAGAGAAGAAAGATTACTGGCAGGTAGACCTATTTGGTTGCACCAGGAAGCTGAAAGGGTTTAACATTGGTTGCCAATTTGACTGGAGCCCAAAATTTTTGCTAGCAGACACACGTAAGATAGGGTAGCGTCATTGTGCAACATTTACTGGACTCAGATCCCTGGCTGCTGTTCCGTTGCTTTGGGTTGATTTTCTCTCCTTTTCTATTGGCTTAAATTTCATTACTACTTCCTTCAGAAATATCTCTGTTCTCCTTGTGTGGGGGCATGGCTTACTTGGTAAATAAAATGTGACTAATAGGCAGTACCCCTTGAAAGCTGTCCAGCCATTAATGTCTGCCCATCCATCTGCTCAACATGCGTTGATGAGAACCTGGGTGGTGCTATGTTAGAACTGTTGTCAGAACTGTCCAAGGATCTGAGAGCATAACAGTGTAACTGCACATGGGCTTTTTACTTCTCTTAAAAAAAATACTTTATTTTCTGGAGTACTTTTAGATTCAAAGCAAAAAATTAAGTGGAAAAATGCAAAGAATTCCTGCACATACCTTGTCCCCACACACCTACATCATCTCTTGCTATTGATCCACAGTGGTACTTTTGAAAGCAATCAAGGAATATCACTATCATCTATCTTGGTCCATGTTTCACAGTCCCGGAGGTTCTAGGGCCATGGCACCAGCATCAGAGTGGTTCTGGGGAAGGTGCCATTGGGATAATATTACAAAGGTGCAGGTGGGTGTAAGAGGAACAATTATGTGATGAAACAGGAAGTCAGAGTGGAGAGGTTCCTTGAAGACAACTCACTTCCTGTGTGTGTATTATGCGTAGGCATGCATGTCTGTGTGTGCACATGTTCAGTGCATGTGAGTGAGGGTATATCTGTGGCATGATTACACACATGGAGAGTTTAAGGAACATCCTTAAATGTAGGTAGGTCTTTGCCTTCTGCCTTTTTGGGACAATGCCTGCTTGTTTGCAATTGTATATGCCAGACTAGCTGGCCCGTGAGCTTCCAGGAATTCTCTTGTCTCCAACTGTATCTCAGCTTAAGAGTACTGGGATTATAGATACACACCACCAAGCCCAGCCTTATTTACACAGGTCCTGGGAATCTCTCTCAGTTCTTCAGTGTGGCAAGCACTTTACCCATGGGTCCATCTTTACCCATAAGTCCAAGACAATTTAATTTTGCAAAAACTAAGTTAGGGTTGGTCCACAAGCACCACCTAAATCTCATCTAGTCTTTGCCTCCAATGACCCAACCAGTACCCTATATCTTCCACTCTTGAAGTTTCTAACAATCTCACACCATAGACCATGATCTGGCTTCTGATACACAAACTTTCAAGGAACACACTCTCTAAACCGTACCATCCCCTAAAGTGGATTCACTCAGTGAGCAACCATATAATGGCATGCATTGATGATTGCACCTTATAGAATAATTTCACTGCCCCCCAAATATGCTCTTTGATTTACTCCTCTTTCTCCTAACCTCTGGAAACCACTGGAATTTTTACTGTCTCCATTATTTTATATCTCTTGAAATACCATACGACTGAAAGCATATATTACTTTTACACATCACATTAACACCTTTCATGTCATAATATTCATTTATAAAATGCCATGTGTTTGTTATTTAATAGCATTAATATTTTTAGTGCTGAATAATATCTCATGTCCAAATGCACTATAGTTTATTTTTCTGTTCATCTACTGAGGGGCAAATTTGGGTGATGATGAACAAAGCTGCTATAAATGTCTATGTGGGTTTGTTTTATGTCTTTCTGTGTGAATGTATGTGTGTACATCATGTGTATGAAATTTCCATGGAGGCCAGAAGAGGGCATTTGACTCCCAGATCGGAATGACACATGATTGTGAGTTACCCTATGGGTGCCAGGAACTCAATAAGGGTCCTCTTTAAGATAAACACGTGCTCTTAACCACCGAGCCACTTCTCCAATCCTATCTGAGAGGGGTGCTGTGCAGACATAAGTATTTGATTCATTTGGGTAAATACCAGAAATTAAAATTGTTCAGAGTATTTTCACCCAGGTATGGTGATGCTGGCCTATAATCCTAGCAAGATGAACATCAACCTAGATTATGTGAGACTCTGATTCAAGCCAAAAATAAAAAATAAAAAAAATCAAGAGGATAGTTTTAGTTTGTAAAACAGTCTTCAGGAGTGTCTGTACCATTTTGTAGTCCCACCAGCAGTTAACAGTAGCTCATCTCAGGAGCAAGTGATGTTATATGTGCTTTAGGCTTTGACCATTCCAGTACAGTGGTACTGTTGGGGTTAAATGACATTTTATTTACATTAGTCTGGGTTCTCTAGAGAAGCAGAACTAATAGAATGAATAGTATGTATGGGATTTATTAGAGTGGCTTACAGGCTGTGGTTCAACTATTGCAACAGTGACTTCCTCCCAACAGAAAGTCCAAGAATCCAGTGTTGTTCAGTACACATAACTGGAAGTCTCAGCCTGTCTTCAGTATATATCAGAATCATGGAGAAGTGAGCTTTAATACCAGTGAAAGAGCATACTTGCCAGTAGAGAGTGAGGGCAAGCAGGCAAAGAGTAGAAGCTTTCTTCTTACAAGTCTTTTATATAGGTCACCCCCAGACAATGTAGCCCAGATTTAGGATGGCTCTTCCCACCTCAAATGATCCACTCAAGAAAAATTCCTCCCAGCTGGGCCCAGCTGCTTGAGCTATGGTTGATTTCAGATGTAGTCAAGTTCACAACCAAGAACAGCCATCACAACACTGAATAGCCCCTAATATGCTGCCTTTCTGTTATGGATCTCTTTAGATAAGGCTTTTGTTTATGTCATCTATTTTTTTCTATTTATTTATTTATTTTTACATCCTGACCTCAGTTTCTCCTCCCTCCTCTCTTCACACTTCCTTCCCTCCCCTCCCCTCTGCCTCCCATGGAGATCAACATGGCATATCAGGGTGTAGGAAGACTAAGCACCTCCCCTTGTATTAAGGTCGAACAAGGCAACTCAGTCTGAGGAATAGGGTCCCAAAAGCCAGTAAAAGGATCAGAGACAACTCCTGCTCCCACTCTTAGGAGTCCCATGAGAAGACCAAACTACACAACTGTAACATATATGCAGAGGGCCTAGGTCAGTCTCATGCAGACTCCCTGGTTGTGGCTTCAGTGTCTGTGAGACCCCATGAGCCCAGGTTAGTTAATTCTGTGGGTCTACAGCCATACCACCCTGAATACATCTGATCTCGTCTATCATCTATTTTTAATCAGGCTCCACAGTTCTTATTGTTCAATTTTAAGAGTTCTTAGAGTATTTGAATATGAGTCCTTCATATGGCATGGCATTTGCAATTGTTTTCCTCCAGTCTTTGGCTTAAGAGATGGCTATTGTTCCAGTATGTAAAAAACTGCAGCTGGTTGGAGATGGCCATTTCTCTTTCCCTGGAGAAGTCCAGCTAAGACAAAGGCCCAGCAGGCTCTGCTGAGGTTTCTGAAGAACAGGATGCTCTAGCATATTTCTCAATGGTTACTTTTTCTTCCTCCTTGTCAGAAGAAGCCCAAGAGGATGTTTATTTATTATAAAAATTCAGACACCCAAGTTTCCTTCCCCTGGTGGCTCCTTTATCTTTTACTTTCAGCTAATGGAAAATTCTAGATGTGGTTCACGTAACTGTTTTCACATTCTCTTGGTGAGAACCAACCACCTGGTCACACCTGGATACAAAACAGTACTAGGAAATGAGTTTGTGATTGAACAGTTGCCTCCCAACAACATTCACAGTACAGAAAATGGAACACAAACCATGGGGTATCAGCTTGCATTCTCTGCTATGATATGATATCTTACAGAAGTATAAACCATGAAGTTTATATATTTAACCTTCTTTGGACGATCTCGCTCAAGTTTGAGAAGCATCAGTTCTAAAACTATCTTTAAGTTAAACTTGAATCCAATATTCTTTGCCTGTCTTTCCTTTTTCCTTTTTTGCTGTTTTATTTTTGAGACAGAGTCTCACTGTACAGCCCAGGCTAGCTTAGAATTCACTGTGTAGCCAGGCTGACCTTCATTCAACTCACAGATTCATCTCTATTGTAACATCTAAGCCATGCTCTTGGGAGCTTAAAATGCGTATTACGATCTATTTTAGAGGGGTTAGCAGATCAGGATCTCAATCCATTGTCTGTAGCTTTATTGCTGAAACCAGTGTGATATATATTGACCTAACTAGGGAGATATGGAATGAAGAATCAACACACACACACACACACACACACACACACACACACACACACACAGAGAGAGAGAGAGAGAGAGAGAGAGAGAGAGAGAGAGAGAGAGAGAGAGAGAGGAGAGAGAAACTGAAACTGGCATCTGGTGGGTTGTGTATTCTGATGAAGACGCAGCAGCAACAGCTTGGAAACCCAGAATGTTTGTTTAGTACATCTGAACTAGGAGGTGAGTTTATTGCATACAGCTGAATGCGGGGGCATGCTTAGCAAATCTTAGTAGGAGGTCTCTGTAAGGGAGCAGTCTCAAGCTGTAAAAATCTGGGAGGAGGAAACTGCCTCAATTTTCTGCATACACTATTAACATTGACACACAAACCAGGGAGAGTTTTGCCACTTCCCTGAGCCTGACCCAGAGAAGGCTTTGCCATTTCCATGGATCTGAGACCTTGTGGTCCTTGACATGGCTGTGCTCATGTCAACAACCTGCATTCGCTCAGCACTTTATTTCCTTCCCGAGTCTATCATCCTCCCTCCAATTTGAAATTCTTCACTAGATAATTACAAGTTTTGGGAAAAAAAAGATTTGCTTATTCCTTTTCTATCGAGTTTGGAGTTTGATAAAATAAATACTTTTCTTTTATATTTTTATTTGCATTTTCATTCATTTATTCACCTGCTTAGGGAATCTTGCTAAAGAGAAGAAGGAAAAATTGTAGGAGTCAGAGGGGTCAAGGATCTCACAAGAAAACCCACAGAATCAACTAACCTGGCTCACAGGAACTCAGAGTCTCAACCAACAACCATGGGACTGACCTAAGCGCTCTACATGTATGTGACAGTTGTGTAACTTGATCTACTTGTAGGAATCCTAACAATGGGAGCAGGGACTGTGTCTAATGCTTTAACTGGCTCTTGCGAACCTATTCTTTTTAATGGGTTTCCTTGCCCAGCCTAAGTACAAGGAGGGGTGATTAGTCTTACCACAACTTGATATGCCATGCTTTGTTGATAACCATGGGAGACCTGCCCCTTTCTGAACAGAAACAGAGGAGGAGTGGATTAGGAGGTTGGGGGAGGGGAAGGGGATGGGAGAAGAGGAGGAAGGGGAAATTGCAGTTGAGAAGTAACATAAATAAATAAATAAATAAATAAATAAATAAATACTTTTTAAAGACTGTGTCATCTTCCACTTTGGAGTATGATATACTAAATTCTTGGAAACTGTCATTCCATCCTAGCATGTTAAAATTTGCATGTTCCTCAATCTCTGCTGTTACATAAAGCCTTTGATTTCAAATCATGGGTCTTCTCAAGTGATCCCACTGTGGGACAGAATCCTCTGGAACATGTCAGAGGAGGCTTGTGGGAGACTCAGGGGAATTGTCATTTTGTCTTCAGTGATTCTCAAACTTTATTGAAGGTTATTGGAAGGTTATTAAACAACACACACCTGAAATGTAGCAGAATTCAGCAGAACCTGTTTGAGATAGCCCCAAAACTTATGTTACTATTAATACTTTCCCCATTACACAATTGTGGTAGGTATCGTTAACCAATCATAGAACTCTATCTTATTCAGATCACAGAATTCTTTCCAACACAAAAAACAACTACTGATACTTGATGGTGATGTTGGATCAACCTGCCATGTATACCCAAGGCTTAGAATAGGTCTGAGTTCCCTATAGTGAACAAATTATGTGGTCTATACAAGACCCAATATTGTCAGTGCCTGAAGGAAACACTGAGACACTTACAGAGATTCAGTAATTCTTTGCCCCACCTTTCTTTGCTGTGAGGACTGTTGAATGAATAAGAATATAGTGAAATTTAAGCCCAACAACTATCCTGATCATCAAGTTTCTGGTATGGGCAACATGGACCTGGGCAGCAGAGTCTATACCACTGTCTCCTTTAGTAAAGTCCCTTGTTGCTGGAGAGCTTCTCTCCAGGTCTCACCAAGCCCCGCAGTCCCACAAGCCACATTAAAATAATCACTCAGACGCTTATATTACTTATAAACTGTATGACCATGGCAGGCTTCTTGCTAACTGTTCTTATATCTTAAATAAACCCATTTCTATAAATCTATACCTGGCCACGTGGCTAGTGGCTTACCAGCATCTTTACATGCTGCTTGTCCTGGCAGTGGCTGGCAGTGTCTCTCCCTCCTTCTTCCTGTTCCCTCAATTCTCCTCTCTCCTTGTCCCGCCTATACTTCCTGCCTGGTCACTGGCCAATCAGTGTTTATTGATAAAGAGTGATATCCACAGCAGTCCCTGGACTTTGATTTCCACGTTTACAAAATGTAACATTAGACTAGCTGAATTGTCACATCACTTTTGCAAACTGAATCTGGATCTGGGGCTAAGAGAAATCTAGAGAGAAGAACTTCGTTGTCCAATTTCTAAGAAATAAAAGCTAAAGATTTTGGTGATACGAATTTGGCAGTCAAATTAATATTTGAGTGCCTACTGTATGACTGAAAACTTTATGCTTTATAATCTTTCATTTCATCTCTAAGAACTATGCCAGTATCATTGCATCTATGTTTCAGATGAGAAAAATCAACTTGGAAAAAACTGAACTAAACAGCCTACAGTAATCTAACAAGCAGAAGCTCTGGGATTCAAACATCTTTTTATTCCAAAGTCTAATCTTTCTAATCTTCCCAGTTTCAAAACCACTCCAACATATTCTAGAAAAGGAGTATGACTGGGATCATATAAAGTGCTGAGTCACGTGTTATTGCCAATATTTATTGTCTTCTTCTATGGAAATAGAAATTCCCCATGTTCAACTTAATAGCTCACTCACAGATGGTCCTTCACATTGGCTGTGCTTGAGCAAATTTATTTTGCTCACATATTTTCCTCCTAGTACCCACTGGGCCAGGTGAACTGACCCCTGCTGATCTCTGAATCCTGAATTGTGCTAAGCTTGGTAGGTCATTCAGGAGCATCCCTGGCTTTTGGAAATAGAGCATGTCTATCCTCTAAAGCCTAAAGCCACAGTAAAACATAGCAAATCCCTGTCTCAACTTTTTAAGTCTGTGGCTAAATAAACCACAGCCATGCTGCTGTCCCATTCCATACTTGCTTTAAACACCTACCCCAAGATGTCTTCCTTCCCCTTGCTCCTGTAATCCATTCCTTTATCTCGTGGGTTGACTTAGAGGCTACAAAAGGATCTTCCCACTTTGGCAGAGGGAAGAACAAGAGACTGGAGTGAGTGCTTAGAGGGTTTTCTTTAGAGAGCTGGCAGGAGATGGATGATTTGAGTGTTCTTGGGTTAATAGTGTCTGTCTTTAATGCAGATCTCAGGTAAGTTTTTCACTTGTATATTCTTATCAGACTATACAGAGTGACAAATAATGAAGAGTTCCCCTGAACAAGGACTTTTTGTTGGTAGTGTGTTTCCAACATTTTGAAGGATGGGTTCACTTTCAGAGTTCCCAAAAGATAGCCTCACTCTGTGTGTCCTATTGCTGTCCCCTCTCTGAAGCAGAGGTGGTTAAGCCCTGCTGTGACTGTGCTGCAGTCCCGTGGACACTCAGTCCTACTGAACAGTGCAGTGCTAAAATGAGTCATAAGCTCAGAGAATGAAAAGAGACATCCTGAGTGACCAGAATTAAGACTGAAAGAAGCATCCCAAAGCCACTGAGTCTAGTCTTGCTTTATGGTGCAGCAGATGTGAGCTTCCTCAAGCAAAGATAGCCTCTCTGAGGTAGCATCCACCAACTCTACATACATTACTAGGCTTGACCAGTGATGATCACAGCTTGGCCACTCTGCAAACTGTCCTTTTTGCAGTCTGAAGGCACAAACTCCCTACAAGGGTGGTATCTGTTAGTAAGTAATGGCAACAATGCCTACCTTAGAAGTCAGCCTTCAGGTCTAGAAGGTTCTCACGTGCATAATTTCTTGCTTCTCAAAGGATCTGGGCCATACCCGAGGCTTGTCCTGGTTGATGGTTCAGAAGAAACAAAGCTTTAGAACCACATGATTTCAAAATCTCTTCCAGAATTTCTTACTGGGTGCCTTATGAAAACATTTACCTTCTATCAGAGTAACTATGTGATAGTGTTGGTTTAAAATATCTGTTTTGAAATAAATGCATATTCATATACAAATATGATAAATAAAACAGAGAGAACCCTCTGACCTTCAGTCAGTTTTCCCCAAGGATAGATTCTTACAGAACTGTAGTGAAAATTCACAACTAAAAAACTGACTGTGATAAACTCAAAATAGAGTACATTTCTATCACTACAAGAAGCTTTGAATTATCCTTTTATGACCCAACCCACTTCCTTCTTATAAGCACCTCTTCCCTCATCTGTAGGAACCACTCCTCTGCTTTCTATCACTATAATTGTGTCATTTAAAAGACATAAATGAGATCTTACATAGTCTAATTCTCTAGATATCCATTCACATCAATGCTTGGTTGCATTGCTAGGGAAAATTCCAAGATCCAAATGACCCACACTTTAATAACTCATCCCCAGAGATGCTACATTATTCCTCATTTGGGGCTATAACAAGAAAGTGTTCTGTAAACATATGGGAATGGATTTTTGTGCAAGGTGCATTGTCTTCTCTCTCACATAAATACCCTAAATCACAGCTGTGGTCACCGGGCTATGTGGTCACTGTATGGTTAGTTTTTTAAGTGCTAATATTAAATGTTAGCAACCAAGTGATCCAGTTTCTACATATCATCATCAGTGTTTAGTATTGCTAGGGTGTTTCATTTTAGAAATTCTGACTGGTGTGCATGGATATCTTATTGTGGTTTTAATTTGCACTTTTAATAGATAAGCAGGATGAAGATCTTTTCATGTGCTTACCATCATCTCTCCTCTGGGATGGGAGGTCTTGTGTTATTTGCCCGTTTTCAAGGTGAATTGTTTGTTTGTAGATGTTAAGCTTTGAGCCTTTTACAGACTGCCGAGTACATTCCTTTGGTGGGTAAGTGGCTTGCAGATACCTTCTTCAGATCTGTAGCTTGCCTTTTCATCCTTTTAACAAGATCCTTCACAGAACAGATTTCTTTTCAATTTGATGAAATCTAATTTAGCTTTAATTTTCCCCATTATGGATCACATTTCTTATTTTAGGTCTGTGAACCTTTTAAAAATATATCTAATTATTTATGTCCAGTCAAGTTGACTATATGAAGATCAATCATCATACAGTCGCTATCCTCTTCCAGCCCCACTATGCTACTATGGGGAACATGTGTATCTACCCAACCTGAGCCATAAGGAGCCACTCCTCCCACCAGGATGGTACCACAGGTAGACTAGTGAAGAATCAGAGCTCTCACCACCACTCAGTGGTAACAGTCACACTTAAGACTTAGTATGAACTGTCTCCCACAGGTGCATCACTGATGGGGTGGGTCCCTTAGTGGTGCTAGTTTAAAAGAGTCTGGAAACTCAAGGAAGTGGAACCTAGCTAGAAGACATAGGCAGGTCCTTGGTTCTTACCGTGAAGCCCCTTCTGCCTCCTGCTTTTCATTTATTTCTCCTCTATGTGTTCTCATCACCATGATGCTCTGCATCATTGTGGGTCCAGAGTCAATGGAGCTAAGCACTGTGGTCTGGCACTTCCAAGACACAAAGCAAAACAAACCTTTTCTTCCATTAGTTGTTTATGTCAGGCATTATTTAATAATGATGAGAAACTAACATAGCCACCATTCCTGAGGTGTCAGTGGGGGCCACTACAGATAAAACCCCTGCCCCACCTAACAATAACAAGGAGACTCCTTCCATAGGTGTTAACTGGCACTGAAATTGGAGATATGTGCTCTTACAACCATCTGGAGTAATGGGACACTGCTCTCCCTTCCTCTCCCTGACAACATGGTGTCTGATAAATCCAGTTAAAATTAGTGGCTTGAAGTAGGAGCCACAGGCCCATAGTATAATCTGAAAATGTTTCAGCTTATGGTTTCAACAGGAAAATCTTTTGTCATGTCAAGAACAGAAGATCTCAAACTAAATAGAAAAAATACGGTCAAACCATGTCAGCACCAACATGACAAGCAATAGGTCTAACAAAGATTTGGAAGCAGCTGTGATAACCACACTCCAACAAGCAATTCTGAACATGATTGAATAAAAGAAAAAAAATCTCATGAAGAAAAAAATATAAAGGAATCAGTTGAGAGCATATGCTCAACATACAATATATTTGTTTAAAAACTTAAAAATAAACAAAAAAATTTAAAAAATCAAATAAAATTTTGAACTGAAAAATATAATACAGTAGTGGAATTAGAAAGCTCACTGGGTATATTCAGCCTCAGAATGGAGGAGGCAGATGAAATAGCCTGTTGACTGGGTGATAGGACAATAGACGATAGAACATCAGAGAGGAAACAGATTGGAAGACACTAAACAGATTCAAGCTTACAAGAGGAAAAATACTGAAACATAAGTAGTCTTGAAGTGTGAGTGGTTGGGAAGCTGTGGTGGGTTTTGAATGAAGGCAACATGAAGGTTTAGATGACTACAAGGTGAGTTTCTAGTTTCCTTTGTGGCTGGCCAAAAGCAATTGGTCTACTGTCTTGGTCTCTCCTTACCCAATCATCAAGCTGGAAAAATTACTAGTGAGATCAAAAGAAAATAAAAATATATTCTTGCTTATCTTAAATATGAGTCTGAGTTTGGCAGAATCACCAGGCATAAACAGGCATTTGGGAGATACTGACTCTAAGATCTATGACTGCTAGGGCGTGTTTCTCATTTTTGCATCCAAGCTTTCAAAACTCCTCCTTAAGAAGCACAGGTTTGTCGTGCACCACATTCCTTGGCCACTTCCTCTGCTATAACATCCACAGTTGCTTGTAAGGTTAAGAACATGAATTATTGAAGAGAGAAGAGAGTGTCTAATCTACTTCCTCCAGAAGACACCCACATATCATAAAATGTCAGAACAGCATGAAAGAAAGGCAATAAATGACTGAAAACTCTCCACAGCCAGCACAGCACCAAAGATAATCTCCCAGAATGCACCTCTAACTTTAACCCACATAGAAGCTTCAGGGTGGCTGTTATCAACACAAATATGGAATATAGGAAACTAATGGCTTCTTTTTCAAAGAGCCTTCAACAACTCAACTTTATTGGATTTTAAAGAGAGATCACATCTTGTGATGGACAAGGGAAGAATTATTGTATTCTCCTGCTCCACGAAAACTTCCAAATGGTGGTGCTAGCAAAACTCTCTGTGCAGAACATTTTCTCCTCAACTCTAATAATAGATCTGAAATTCAGGCAAAATGGAAACAAAAAGATTCTGAACTAGCCAGCAGAATGTGTAGCCAGTAAAGTCACTTTGAACTTCTGCCTGCCTCCTTGTTCTCAGAGGTCATGGGGCCAGAAGAAAGTTCATTCGTTTCATACAGATTTCTATGAGTGTTTAGGCTCAGGAAAATTGGAGGGAGAAGGTTGTAAAATTCTTGGTATTTTCAGAGCCCCTTGCTCTCCTTAGACACCCGCAGCATTCCCTGCCACACAGTGTTCCGTTAATCTCTTAGCCATCCCTAGTCAATGGCTCACAAGCTCTAGTTCTATTCCCTGTGAGCAGAAACACTGGCATCCTGCAGATTTTTGATGAATCACTCATTTCTGCAGTGAGAACTTTTCTATTGTCTCTCTTCTGCTTTGGAATGCTGTGGTCAGGAAGGTAGCTCACTGAGGAAATCCAGATGCATGTGCTCTATCAAGGTTTATCAGAAAATGTGCATATTAATAGAATGCAGGTGCTTTATCTACAAGAGGCAAGCTCCTGAGGATAGAATTTCAGAGGCAATACAGTATAGGAGACATTTGTGTGTTGCCCTCAGCCCTGAACTCACATTTAAAAGGGAACCACCGGGTCTGCCTAGGTGTCAAGACTAGCACTGTAGTGAGACTAAAGAAAATACAAAGAGGAGATTCAAAATAGCTAATACTTTGGGAAAGCTCTGAAGTGGGAATGAGAGTGAAACAATTTGAGACTAATGAAATTCAGCAAAATATTTGTGTGATTTTTCACGTTGTAAAGAAATATAAAAGTATAAGAAGAAAAAAAATTAAAGTATCAAAATTATCGATGACCTTACATCTGAAAAAGACCTTAGTAAGTGATGCTTTCACGTCCCTCATTTCACAGAGGATCAGAAAAGAGCCCAGAGACTTGCTAAAGGTTATACAGTGGACCTGTATCTGTGGCAGAATCATAATTTAGGTCTCCTTGACGCCCAGGCTTCTAGTGTGCCTCATTGATGGTGTCCAATTTCCTGAACCTGACACATATGTCTGATTAGATACATTGGGATGAGCAAAAGAACTCTCCGACGATTTTTATCACATAGCCTCATACTTGAATTATGAAAAAAATTTCCATTTCAATTCACATGGTCCTATGTATAGCATTAACTGAGGTATTCTAGTCACTTTAACAAAATTATTGTCTGACAAAGATCAAGATTAAAAGAGAGATATGGGGACACCAAACTAGGTAGACAGATACTCTCGAAGGCATGTGCAGATGTTTTAGCCATCTGGCTTGGTGATATCAATTTGAAAAACATTCCATTAGCAGTGAGAAACTATCATGCAACCCATGCAGAAAGAATATTAGTCCTTTCCATACAGCAGCAACTTCACAATAAATAAAGCACAAAGCACAATCCAATAGAAGACTGAAAATGTCCTAAAGAAATAGTCAAGCATGGGTAACAGCCAGAGTTAATCCTCCCAGTCCCTCTGTCTGTGTGGGCAAAAACCCATTAAAAAATGTTTGTTTGCTTCGTTGGTTGGATTTTTGAGATAGGATCATATTATGTACCCCCATGCTGGCCGAGATCATGCAATGCTCCTGGCCCAGCACCCCAAGGGGTGGGATTGTAAGCAGGAGCCAACAAGCTGGAAAGGATGAAAATATCTCTACAAAATACAAAAGCATACTATCTCACTGTGGGCTTAAAGTGGTCAAAATCCCCCAATTAGTTATTTAGGTTTATCAATTGCCGGTGTTAAAACTCCTTAAAGGAGTTCATAGGACTGTGTCATGGGTTTTGATAGAACATTTGTATTTTTTATACAAAATGGGTCCTCCTTATAACACATCCCCTCAAGTTCCCACTAATTTCAAAATTAAAATTGTGATACCAAGCCAATAGACTTTAGTGGAGTCCGTTCGTTTAGATCTTGATTATTTGGTTGAACCAAAACGCTCCATAGTTTTTATGAGGACACTCTCTACAATCTAGTTGCTGCTCTCTACAGAATGTCTCCACATTTTTTACCCCCTTTAACAACAGTGCAATTTCCAGAGATGCCAAGAGAGAGGTCAGCTGCACACCATGATCTGTAGATAGTGTGGCCAAATGTTCTAATTGCAGCCTATTGAAACTGTGACATGATTTTCATTTTTAGTCTTAGTTTTAACATCCTTTCATATCCATATACACAAATATATAGGTATGGTATCATGACCATCTACTTTAGCTGAACAAAAATCCTTTGACAAAGGAACCAGAGGTGGTAATGTATAACGGAGTGCTGTTAATAATTCATAGAGACAGCAGGCACCAGCTGGGAATGTTCTGGGTAAGTTAGGACACTTGGCCTACAAGTAATAGATTATAATTTGCAACTAACCTCCATGTGTAGATTAGAGAGAAGCTGTGTACCTCATCCCCCATTTCCTCTGATTTGAAACTCAGCTACCATGGGAAAATAACATCTCTACATTTTCCTTATGAAATCAGCCTCAGAAGCATGAAGAGGTAAAGGCCTGTCTTAATTACCTCTGGGGTTTAGTGCATAAAGCTTGGTGTCTCATTCAGAGTGTGCAAATTGCTGGACCACTCATTGCTTACAATACAGACCACCTAAGCACAGATGCTGTGCTGTGTTGACTGAAGCCATTTAATCAGTCTCTTAGTTTCATTAGAAACAACTTTGCCTCGTCGATAGTACCGATCCTTTTATTGAATATAAAGGAAAACAAGAGAAAAATGCTGATGTCAGTCAGTAGAGTAGCTAAGTCATCTAAGATGAGATCCTGCTCAATACTGTGCCACTTGCTTGTAAAAGGTCACTGGGTGGCAATTTACTGAAGTCAATGCAGGTGGCTTAATCTAAGTGTTGACAAAATGAAGCTAAACCAAAATGGGAATGGGTAGGGAGTTTTATGTATAGATAACCAATGATCTACTAAAGCTTTCCTTTTAAAATTGCATTAAATACAAAGAATGAAAAAAGAAAGAAACTGTACTAAGTATCTGTCATTGAATATACACAGAGCAAAAATTCAAGTCTTGGTATGAGGGTATGATTAGATTACTTTAGTACTCTGAGTGGCATAGCTTTGTTTGAAGAATATGATGGATTATCCTCAGTTTCTGTCCACATCATTTTTATTTCTACAAATTCAGATAAAAGCCACTTGAGGTCATGATAAAAGGCCACTGACTCATTCTGACCATGAATTACCTAAGGATGAAACTAATAGGTGGGGACGTTCATTCATGAAATCCCAAGCGAGATGGCTCTGTGTTCTTACCAGCCCATTCCAAAGGAGACTTATAATGACAGCAATCATAGAGGTGGTCATTATGTCACTCTCTTACCAGAAGCCCTGGCCTTGGTTTAAAACACCAACTCTGCACAGGAAAAAGGCCGGATTCCACCAGCCCCTTTGTGACTTCCTCACTGGGTATACCTGGTGGTTAAGAAAGTCTCTGGAGCAATGACCCTGTTGCTTAGTCACTGCAGCAGAAAGTTGCAAACTTCTCAGTGTTCTTTGGAGTCCATAACTTTTCAGATGGTTTTCCCCAATTTAAGTCCCACTTCACAGACTGTGCTAGAAAACTGGAGGAAGAAAGGTCAGCATATCTTCCCAATTCCTACATATAATTGTTTAAATTTTGTTTTGAATTATAAACCCTCTGAAGGAAAACCTGAGTTTAAGCCTTCTCTCATTAATTTCTTTAAAATGTACACCAAATAGATAGTATCCAATGGATGCTCAATGTTCATTTTGTCTTCTCTTCTCTTCTCTTCTCTTCTCTTCTCTTCTCTTCTCTTCTCTTCTCTTCTCTTCTCTTTTAGTAATTGCATATGTGAAAAGATGGACCATTTGTTGAGTTCACATAATGACAGTGAAACTTACAAGTGAGAAGCAGATGCATTTTGCAATAAAATCAGTCCCTGTGGCTTTAAAAATCAGTCTCCCTTTACCAAGCGAGCTCATAAGGAATACAGTCATTGTCTTAGTCTGTTTTCTATTGATGTGATAAAATACTGACTAAAAAAGAACCTGGGTAGAAAAGGGATTATTTAATCACACAACTCCTAGTCTAACACAGAAGAAAGTTAGGGAGGGCACTTAAGGAAGGAATCTGGAGACAGAAATGGAGTTCTGCTTACTGGCCTTGTGCTACATGGATTGTCCAGTCTGCTTTCTTATACCACTGAGGACCATCCACCCACAGATGGCACTCCCCACAGAGGACTAGGCCTTCTCATACCAATCATTAAACAAAAAATGCCCCTGATAGACTGGCCTACAGGAAATCTGATGGAGGCAATCCCTAGATTAAGGTTTCTTCTATCAAGATGACTTTAATTTGCGTTAAGTTAACAAACAAACACTAGCCAGCAAGCATAGAATGATGCCCTCCATCTCAATATTCTGTGTAGTGTTGAAGACACCTTATAACATGACCTCTAAATCCCCCAAAATTAGTGCTGACAGTTGTATTAGTTTGACTCTCTTTAGGTTAGACTAGAGGTTTTCAAACCTAGGGGTATTTCAGTTATTCCATTATAGGAGACATTTGAAAACATCTGAGATATTTTCTGTTGTCGTAGCTGGAGAAGAGTGTGAGGTTGGCATCTAGTGAGTAGAGGTCGAATACACTGTTCAACATTTTACAGTGCACACAACAGTTCTATTGGTGAAATTATTAAGGCCACTCCACGTAGTTAAAAGGGAGGTTTATTTTGTGGAGTAACTTGCAAGTGAAGGAATAGGTTACAGGGTCTGGGAAAGGTGTAGCACAATCCAGCCGCAGTGTTCTCTAGAGAACTCTGCTCAGTCTACCTCCAGTGTCCAGGGTCCAGGAACCAAGAGAGCTGGTGCATCCGGATCTCAGGTCTTCAGGGTCCTCTCTCGGCCCTGCCTTGCAGGCGTGACAGTTACCGAAGCCTCAATGGGGGTTGGAACTTCCAGATCAAAGCTGGAATGGCTACCCACTACACAGTTCCTACAATATGTTGATAATGTCATGACTTGAAAACTCGGTCATATGATTCATAAAATTCAGCAGTCTTTTGATATATCCTGTGGAGTGGCTAAAGGAAGATTCACAGGAGAAGAAAGATGAATGTGCTGGGTAGTTTTGTATCAACCTAACATAAGGTAAAATCATCGGAGAGAAGGGAACCTCAATTAAGAAAATGCTTCATAAGATCAGGCTGTAGGAAAGCCTGTAGGGCATTTTCATAACTAATGATTAATGGGGGAGGTCCCAGTCCATCATGGATGGGGTCATCCTTGGGCTGAAGGTCCTGGGTTCTATAAGAAAGCAGGCTGAGTAAGCCATGAGGAGAAAGTCAGTAAGCAGCCCTCCTCCATGGCCTCTGCAATTAGCTCCTGCCTCCAGGTTCCTGCCCTGCATGAGTTCCTGTCCTGAATTCCTTTGTGGATGAACTGTGATGTGGAAGTGAAAGCCAAATAAAACCTTTCCTCCCCAAATTGGTTTGGTCATGATGTTTCATCACAGCAACAGTAACCCTAACTAGGACAGTGAATAAGTAGAGGAATATCCCAGGAATAAATTACAATGGTCCCTGAGTAGGCACCCACATAGAATGTTGAGGGAACTCAGAGAAAAACTACCTACCATAAAAAGAGCCCTTACTGGGGCATACTTAGAATAAGTCTGATGTTCTACTTTGGAAGACATCAAATTCATTATGTCAAGGAACTGACATAAGTTTTAAGATTTAACAATTTAACAGAATTGACAACTTTAAAGTAAGTGATGAAGAGGTTACAGTTGACATAAGAGTACCACTTTGTATAATCCAGGCTGGCAATGGAAAATCAGGAGATATATAAGCACCTTAAGTTATCATGAAAATAAAAATATATAAGCCCAACTTAAAAGAAAATTACAAGAAAAAATACATCTCAAAGAATGAGTGCTCTGGCTTAAGCTCTTAATCTCTGTTGCTTAAGGAGTTTGGTTATGCAAGGGATTTTGAGACGGGAAGGTGGGACTCAGAGATTAGGAATACATGGGAGTTTAAGTTCCAGGCAGGACATGAACCAATAACGAGATCAATAATAAACAGTAAAGAAGGAAACGAATCAAAACTCAGAGTGAAGCACTGTCCATTCAAGTAGGCAAATAGGAATAAGGCAAATTTTTCCTTCTCAGCATTTCCCATAAGAATTCCTACTTCTTTCTTTTTTTCTCCACTTCCCAACTGAGACCCATCTTGGAGTACCAGCAAAATGCATGTTTCTGATTGATACAATCATGACCAATTCATAGAAAGAACACAAGAAGATGGCTGGATGTTCGCTCTAGGAGAATACAAAGGTATTTGGATCTAAGGAGACATTAATATTTAAGATTATAGATAGACCACAAGTTAGAGATACAGCCTAGAATATAGCAGGCCTAGGTCAGAAACACCTTTCCATCATTGCAATAAAATGTAAAATGATTAATTTACATAATGAAAAGTTTTACCTTTGCCCACAGTCTTACAGATTACACTCCATGATCTCTTGGCCTTGCTTTGGAGCTGTAGCAAGGCAGCACATCATGGCAGGAGTTCACAGTGAAGCAAAACTTGCTTGTGTCATGCTATAGGGAGGAGAGAAAAGGGGGCCAAGCCCCCACAATTCCAATCGTGAAGATCCCCCACAATGTTCTAGAGACCTTTCACTAGGCCCCACTTTTTGAGGGTTCCAGCATCGCCAAAAGTACTATGTTGGAGATCAAGTCTTTGACATGTGGATCCTTGGAGGACATTCATTTCCAAACCATAGCAGTTTCTGAAGGATTGATTTAACAGCTTCTGACATCTAAGTCTAGGGTCTCTTAATAAAACAGTAGACATTCAAGCAGTTCCAAAAGCCCCAGTATCTCGTGCATATTATGTCTAAATTGAAAGAGGAAAGGGGAAGTCCACTCCTTTCCAACCCTACAGCATCATGGGAAGAGGACATGAAAGGAAGTAGCAAAATGAGTATATGCATGTTTCAACTCTCCTTTCTCACTTCTGCCCCCATGACAGGCTAATGGGTAAATGTAGCTAACTCTGAAGGAGACACTGCAATTTTCAAGCTTCCCTGGATTTCTGTGTTTGTTTGGTGGGTTTGCACACTAGCTTAGATTCTGGCTTGGAAGCTATTTAAGAAGATTCTCCCCGGTGGTGGAGAAATCTCCCCAAATAGTGGGCTCCAGGCAGTCTCCCTGAGTTGAGACCAAATGGGGTTGGTTCTTCTGTATTTCCCTAGAATCATATAAAGCCACAGGAAAGAAACAGAGTGGGTAATGGTTGACAATTGTCTGAGAAACTGAATGATTTTTATCTAATATAGACTCAGTATGATCTAGGGGAGCTATTTATAAGATTGGATTATCTTGGAATTTGATCATACAGTTAAATAATTTTCTCTTGTGGTTTAGGGTTGGGCAGAAGGCCAGATATTTTAGAGACAAAAATAAAAACATTGTGTTTCTCTTCGTTTGTGAAAGCTACTGAGTGAATTAAATTGGCAACCATCCTATAAAATGCTTAGCAACATGCTTGCTCTCTAGAAGGTGACTGATAACTAAGCACATTAACTGGGTTTAAGTAAAGACTAATCAAAGCATTTGGCAATTAAGAAAATATTTTCATTTGTAGGCATTTTTAGTGTTGTTTTAGCTTTAGTAGACTTTTAGTGGTTTTACTTACAAAGTATGTTCAGCTGATCCATGAAGACCACTGAGCTCTGACACCCTGATACACAGGGTTCTCATTCTGTACAAAGGTAAGAAGGGAAGGGATGGAAGATAAAGCTGTATACTACCTGGTCAGAGCTCAACATTGTCATCCTTTAGGCCAAAGTATCCCTTAAGGAATTTTAAGGCTTCAAAGTAACTATCTTGCTGAGAATGAGTTTGTTATGTGAAGAATGACAGAGAAACATGAAAAAATATCATGTCTTCCAAAGTTGTACCCAAGGATTTGTTAGTCAAAAACAGTCATGAGAAAGATGAATTCTTCCCACATATCCTAAAAATGTGATTTTAGAGTGGGTTTTCACCACTTCATAGACTGGAAGGACTCTTGATTTTTCTCAAAGAGCCCCTGTCTCTTACCTCAGGTAAGGTTTGTGGTTCACTCAAGCTTCCACACATAAGGCTCCCTTACTGGTCCATGTATAGTTATACTTCACTCAGAGGCAAAGGAGTTGCTCACAGAGAAATAGTGCAATGGGATGGTGGGTCCTGCCTGCACAGTTCTCTCTCTGGAATTGTGCAGCCTTCCAACTTCACAGTGTGAAAAGCTCTCTGTCCCTCATTGCTTAGATATACCCACTTCTAAATGTTATACGACTGCTCCTTTACTATAAACTTACACAATGCCCCCTGATATTTCCTTATCTTCCCCGCCCCGACTTCCTCTCCTTTTTCTTCTTTCTCCTCAGATTCCAGCTATTGAAGTTCACCAGTCCTATGTTCCATGATCTCATGCCCTATTGCCTCCAGGGACAAAGACATTAATGCCCTTCAGATGTCCTGACACTATTACTAGTGAGTATATGTTAAATACTATGTACAAATAATGTGAACATAATTAGTCACTAAAGAAATACAATCAAAACCACAATATAATAATTCTTCCCTCATATCCACTAGGATAGATACATCAAAAATGTGGAAAATGAACTGTTTGATGTGGGTACCAGGGAGCAAACGTGGGTGCTTTGGAAGAATATCAAATGCTTCTAACAGTTGAGTCATCTCTCCAGCCCGTGTTATGTTTGTAACCTCTATCTCATCAATATTTCTTATGGTATGTATGTTGTTTTGTGAACACTGTCACAGTGAGGCTGTGGAAGAAGCTGATGCATACCTTTGAAGTGATGTCTTGTCCTGGCGCAAATTTTGCACTGAGTTCATCCTTTACTTTTCTGGGCACAAATTTACTCTTCATTTTGTGGTAAGACATGCATTCACACATACTCATTTTCTTGTCAGTTTGCTTAATCCCACTGTCATTCGAATGTCATTCAAGTTTTAAGTTTAAATCCAAAGAAAGAAAGAAAGAAAGAAAGAAAGAAAGAAAGAAAGAAAGAAAGAAATAAAGAAAAGGTAGGAAGGGAGGAAGGAAGGAAGGAAGGAAGGAAGGAAGAACAGCAAGTGCTGCCGAGGATGTGGAAACCTTACTGCAGGGGTAAAATGACACAAACAATATGGTGATACCTCAAAAACTTAGCCATAGTCTTCACCCCAGAAAGTCCACTCTTAAGTATATATCCAAACACTTGGAAACAGGTCCTCAGAGAAATACTTGTGTGCAAATATTCATAGCAGCATCGTTCATAACTACAACGTGCAGTGGGCTCTGGACAGGAAGTATCTCCCAGAAAGGCTGTGCTTCCAGTGCCAGCAGTGTTCAGAGATGGGTTTTAAGGCTCTGCCTTCTTTCATGATTTAATCTATTGACACATGTGAATAGTGTCAGGAATTCAGTGGCTAGGAGCATGTCTTTGAAGTGTGGCCCTTCCCTTCTCTCTGTTCCCTGGCTGCTGTGAAACAGTCCACTTTCCTCCACCATATCCTTTCTGATTGGTTAGCACAAAGCAATGGAGCCAACCAACCATGGACTGAAACTTTTAAAATGAGGAGATCAAAGGAATCTTTCTTTCTTTTTATTTGTTTCCCTCAAATATTTGACACAGCTGTGGAAAGTCTGACTAATATAACATGTTCAACAGATAAATAGAGGTATGTTCCAGATTTTAATGAACTATTATTCAGCCAAAAAAAAAAAAAAAAAAGGAATGGAACACTGTAATACAGTTACAACAGTGGGAGTGAACCTTATGTACATTGTGCTAAGTCTATGAAGACAGATTGAAAAGGTCCCATGTTATAGTATAGGATTCCCTGCATACAAAACATTCAGAACAGGTAAATACAAGGGCAGTGACAGAAAGCAGATTATAGGGTGCCTATAAGTGGTGGAAGGAGGGGATGGCGAATGGCTGCTCAATTGATATGGCTTTTATTTTCTAGTAATAGAAACGTTGTGGAACTAGACAGAGGTAGTGGCTTCACAATGCAATATTTAGTGTGCACTAAATACCACTTAGTCTTACGTCTTATGCCAGGTACATTTCACTTAACTTTTTTGGATTAATGCTTAAAAACATTAAAAAAACATAATCCAAGATTAGAATACATGGCCTATAAACATCTTGAGAGTGAGAGATTTAAGTCATGAGATTTAATGTCCCTCACAGGAGCTAGTGAAATGCCTGGTGGAGTAGATCTGCACAAGGAACGAGCAGCTAGATGTGTTTTTAGGATGCTACAAAGCATTTTGTAGTGGGAAACGCTCAGCTCTGCCCTGTCCCCAAGGACAGCTCTTCATCTCACTGGGTGATGGGGATAGATACACAGCACCTGTGAGCCAGAACACTTTTTTTATGTCCCAGTTCTTGGAGTTCTAGTAAGAAACCTCCTCCCCCTAATCATTTCTTCCCCTCCAAACTGCACATTTTGCTCTTCTGGCTGGACAGCAACTAACTGAAATCCCCTGGTTCGGAGTGGAGGCCCCAGCAACTCACTGTCAAAAATTCCCCCCCTACAAAGCTTCACATTCTCACTGAGAACACTCCAGTTTCCTGTCAAATCGTTCAACTTCAGGTGACAACTAGTCACCTGACAACTAGTCATGAGAGAATAACTCAGTAGCAGCACAATGTGGCAGGATCATTCAAACAATGAAACAGAATTCCCTAAAAGGAGTTGAA
>CABHPP010147036.1:3167-52790 GCA_902168425.1 Peromyscus attwateri
GGCTCAAACTCAGATCATTAGGTTTACATGATGTCTTAGTTAGGATTTCCATTGTTGTGATAAAAAAATTCTTTTCCATGAGTAATGTGGGAGGACATGGTTTATTTCATATTACAGTTGATAGTATATCATTTAAGGAGACCAGGGCAGGAAAGCAGGGCACGTATCTGGGGACAGGAACGTGGAAGAAAGACCTGAAGCAAAAGTCATGAAGAACTGATACTTACGGCCTGCTCCTGATGGCTTATTCGGCCTGCTTCCATATGTCACCAAGGACCAACAGCCCAGGGAGGTCAGTGGCCACAGTGAATTATCTCTTTCATATCAATCATCAATTTAATAAATGCACTACCAGTTTGCCCACAGGCCAATTTTGTGGTGTATTTTCTCAACTGAGGTATACCAAAATAACTCTAGCTTATGTCAAGCTTCCCCAAAACTAGAAAGCACACATGGTATACAATTTTACTTGTTGATCCCTCTGGCTGGCCCCATTTTGTTTAAAATAATGCTCAATTTAATATGAAAAATAACCTTAAAAGTTCACCATTTAGACTTTGTTGGTGGCCTGGTGTAAACTTAACACCCTTTGAATTTTAAATTATAAGTGGGTAAATAAAAAATCTCTAACAAACATATGAAATCATTTTAGTAAAACATTTAGTGACATATTCACAGCCACTATACCTGAGATATCTAGTAATGTATAAAGGATACCATGCTTTAACAAATAAATAGTAGCTGTGATCTACTAACTACTACTCATAGCAGTAGTTATCTAACAGCCACCTTTGTTTTGAAATAATTACGATAAGATAGCAATTCATTAACTTTTATATTAAGGGATTCCAAAAACTGAAATTTATCTGATGGGTTTTTCAGAAATTGGAATTTGTCATGACAATGCTGTAGACTATCAGAAAGAATATTGTGTGTGTGTCTGTGTACCTATATGTGCCTGTATATACATGTTGATGTGAGTGTGCACATGAGAATTTTGTTGCATGACGATGAACATGTGCTTGTGAAAGCCGGATGTTGATATCAGGCAGCTTTCTTAATTGCTCTCCCTAACTTAATTTTTGGCATAAGGTCTATTACCAAACTTGGATCTTGCCATTTAAGTTGTACCAAATGGCTATCCAACAAGCCCTAACATTCTCCTATATTCCCATTTTTAGGGACAAGATTTTTCTGGGGAGGCACAACACACACACACACACACACACACACACACACACACACACACACACATCTACTCACTCAAGGCATGGTGCCCACAGCAGACCACAGTATAGACAACATGAAGGGGAAGTGAGCGGTTTTATTGGCGTTAGCTACAGAAATACAGGGGCAGGGGTTACTTACGGGAGCAGAAATGACTCAAAGACTACTGTATCATCAAAGCCCACCCCAGCCTGTGTGATAGGTCACAAAAGCTGGGAAGCTGGAGAGCATTTCACATCCTCTAGGCAGCACAACTGGTTGGAGAGTGTCCCTTCCCAGTGACTCCGTTGATTTAAACCTCTTGCTGGCAGCTCATCTGGCTTCTACTTCCTCAAGGTAGCTGAGCTATCTTTGAAGTTTGGCTTGTCTGAGACTCTCCTTTTTAGGTTGGCTGGTCTAGGAGTGACTCTTAGTAATTTTTATTTTTAACTCTTGGGAGAGAGGGGGTGTAGTGAATCCAGTCAGTTTCTGGTATTTCCTGAAGCTCTTTTGAGTTGTTTGCCTTCTGGCTTTAGAATTTTCCAAGCAAGATAGAATATTTCTGTTCAGGGAAACTACTACATGAAACCCACTGAAAACAGTGGCGTTACAAATGCTAACTTTCCTGGCTGCATCTTATGTGGGTGCTTAGGTTCTTATGCCTGTGTAGCAGTGGCATTACTTAGTAAACCTCCTCCCAAGTCCCAGAAGGATATTTTAACTCTTTCCTTCATAACTATTTTTTGTTTGTTTGCTTGTTTTGTTTTTCAAGACAGGGTTTCTCTGTGTAGCTTTGCACCTCTCCTGGAACTCGCTTTGGAGACCAGGCTGGCCTTGAACTCACAGAGATCCGCCTGGCTCTGCCTCCCAAGTGCTGGGATTAAAGGCGTGCGCCACCAACGCCTGGCCCCCTCATAACTTTTAAGTATCCACAGAATGAACCTCTTTATATTTATTCCTGTTTAAAAGACCTCTTCATTTTGATATCAATCACTTTACCATCTTCCTTCATTTGATTTATTTCAACTACTCATTCTAAGTCACAGACTAGACTCTATGCATGTGTTTTTAGTCAGCCTGCTCTATAAAAATTTTTTTCTTTTGTAAATTAATGCAAATTATTTTAGTAGATTCTTGCTGACTACTTCCACAACCATTATAAAATAAGAAATATATTTACCTTCACAGGTATATAATTTTATTCAGCATCTTCCTAAATAAAATAGTAATTAATTCTACCTATACTAGGTTAGAATATTACTTTCAAAGTATGTTATAGAATATTTTAAAATGATGAAAATCATCATACTATTTCTTGTTCATTTGCTTTAACAAAATGCATCAACTGGGTATCTTTTCAAGGCACAAGCTTCCTTAAGTTTATTTATGGAATAATAGTCTAAAGAGCATAGCACCAACTCTAGTGAGAACATCATGAACTATAGCAACCCATAGTGGGTAACATTAAAGTGACAAGAGAAAGGGAGATATCACACAGCAAGGTAAGAAGCAAGTCTAAGTCAGAGGGTCAAGTCTTGGGACCCTCAAATAAAGTCCCTTCTTGCAGGTCTCCTTCCACTTTTTAACCCCAACATACTGAAAACCATGTTCTCAATGTGTGAAACATTAAAATACACACTCAAAACATATCTAAGCCATTCCCTCATGTATCTTATTGAAGCATAACTCAGAACTTATTTCAAAAATTAATTTATATTTCACATGATTTTCCTGGATCTACATTTTATGACTACTTAAAGTGTAACTTCCTTTCATTTCTTTTGTTATAACATATATCAGTGATGGTAAAACTAAACAAGAAGTCTAAAGACAATGTTCTTTCCGTGCAAAAGTACATTAGATGTGTCCAAATAGCTAAAAGTAATAAATGGGGTGCACAAGATTGTTTAATGACTCTGATTATTTGAATACTCTTTTGGTGCAGCTCTCCAAAATAATTCTGAAACACTTCCATTTACTTTCACAATCATTCTATTTCTGCGTGTTCACGTGAAATTTCTTATTAAAGCTAATTCATTTTATGCTGTGACAATAGTGTTGAAAAGCCAGCAGGAATATAAATCATCCAATTATTCCCATTGAGGAACCAGCATGCAAGTGTAAATGGAGCTGGAATGATGGTTGTGCAGCTCTGTTTAGTCTGAGGGGCTTTGATGACTTGATTCAGGCTGGAATCTGCTGTTTTGTGCCTGCGTTCTATGGGAGATTATTTATTCGTACTCACTTCAAAATGTACTGGATGATGCATGGAAACTACAGAGGAAAAATGAAGACAAATTATGGTGTGGGCTTTCCAGTGGAAAAGCATCTGCTGTGGAAGCAGATGAGGTTTATTGGTCTGGAGTAATTATCAATGCCATTTCAAAATCAATGTCAACCAAGCCACTTTGTGTGTCACAATTTCCCTTAATCAAATTTATTAGAGATGTAAGAGTACACAAAATAATGATCAGTTCTTTAATTGAAACAGCCAGAAACCAAAGTCCATAACTCTCTACCCTCTGACACAGACAACAGGGCAAAATATGCTCATTAAAAATCAGAGAAAGCTGATAAAAACTGGTGTCATTGTCTGAAAAGTTAAAAACTCAATGTGGTCCACAACTTAGAGACTTTTAATAAGGCAAAGTTGAAGGCAGAGCAGCTGTTGCCTTGAAACACAGCATTATTTTCTGTGTTGTCCTAATGTTAGTCTTTGATAATGAATAAAGAAAACAGCCAATTTAAAACTCAGGGATGTCCTTTGAGAACAGAGAAAGCTGAGTGGCACACTGAGAGCAAATTAGAGGGAAGTGAATGTCAGTGTAACACTCCAGATGGTCTGGAGAACTCTTGTTAATAGATCTCTGTGATTCCCATTGAGAACAGGAGCTAAATGGATCCAAAGATTTAACAATGGGTCTGGGCAAACACTCATATCCTAAGAAACTATGCTTGGTGATTTGATTATATCAAAAATTAATTAATATAAAGTTAAGGAGATCCCATTCACTGTATTCCACCCTAAGGCAACAGTAGACTCTGGTAAAAGTTACATGGTCATAGTCACATGGATCTAGGACACTAAGTAAATGGCTTCACTTTTGCCCTTTTCTCCCAGACTCCCATTCACCACAGAGGACCATAGACTCCAGATGTCTTGTCCATAATTTTTGTCTGGAAACAAAATATCTATCATGTACTATCTAAATGATCATAAGCCCCCTTGCAATAAGCTGACAATGATAGTTGCCACTATCCTCCTAGGGCACATGATATAGCTGGTAGCCTCTATGAAACAACAGTGTATAGGAATGAACACAATGCTAGACTTCTGCCTGAAACTTGGACATGTGTCTAAGTGTAGAAACCAGCACTAACAAAGGAAGAGGACCAGGATTATGAATCAGGGAATCTGGAGGCCAGATGTTTGGGTAATGCTGCTTTTGTAAAGAAAGTTAAATGAAATTTTCCCTCAGTTTGGGGTTATTGAAATAACACGTGTCAAGGAAGGAGATAAAATATAATCTTAGAATAGCTGCTTATCTGTTGTATGCCATGGCAGCTATCCTTGGATGTAGACTTGACTACATCTGGAATTAACTAAAACCCCAGTGGCTGGGGGATATCTGTGGGTTACTGTCATTTAAGGTAAGAATGTCCACTCTAAATTCAGATATATTAAGATCAGAAGATCTGCCTTTAAGCTGGGCCACACCTCCTGCTGCCTGGCTATATACAGAAAATGGAAGAAGGAAGCTTATTCTCTCTTTACTTGCTTGCTCTCGCTCTCACTGGTAAGTAGTGCCTTCAGTGTCTTTAGAGTCTACTTCTTCAGAATTCCAGCATATATTAAAGACCAGCTGAGACATCCAACCTTGTGGACTGAACAACTACTGTATTCTTGGATTTTCCATTGGAAGACAGCTCTTGTTTCACCAGGTGGACCAAAGCCTGTAAGCCATTTTAATAAAACCCATACACACATACACACACAGATATATAAATACATATGCATGTTTATAGATATATAGATATAGGAGAGAGTTTCATTATATCAGTTCTATTTCTTTAGACAGCCCTTACTAACACACATGCTTTAAGTTAATTTAAACTTATTATATTCTGGTCACTATATTCTCTAGAACACACAAATAGTAAAATCAGGTTTAGGTTAACAGTTGTCACAGCACCTTAACTTAATATTATCATTTATTTATGTATGTTTTGTGTGTGTGTGTGTGTGTGTGTGTGTGTGTGTGTGTGTGATGTTGTTGTTCACATGGTCACACACATATGAAAAAAATAGAGGACAACCTTTTATCCAACCACCATTTGGGTTCTGGGCTCAACCCTGGCAATCACATTTGCTGTCAAGTGTATTTACATACTGAGCCATTTCAGGGCCCAAAACATAACTCTTAAAGGCAAAATTCTTCATTGGTTTTCCTCAGTTCTATAACATTAGAACTTTGGGGATGGATTCTGTCAGGTTTTCCTTAATTTTTTAATGAATTTATCACTTTTACCTATCTCTGTCCTTTTTTATTTTATTTTTCTCTCTTTCAGCTATAACATGGCTGTTTCATACACAGGCTCTTTTTCTGTGAAATAAACAATGAGTGGATTTTAATAACTTGCCACTTTCCAGTCTTCCTTAGGGAAACTGTCTCTCAAAAATAATGTAAAAGCCTGGAAAAAATAAACACACACACACACACACACACACACACACACACACACAGCCCACAAATAAAATTGTAATAACACTTTTTAAATAATGTAAAAAGAAGAGAGAAAGCTAGAAGAAAACAAGGAAAAAGTGAGAAGGAGAAATGTTGACTATTGGTAGAATGTTGTGAACTGCCTACTTTTTCCGGGACTGTTAAATAATGTACTATGTGTTAAGAGCGGCCATGTATTAAATCTTCAGTAAGGTACCCCTTGAACATGACCCTCTGCTTGAAACATGTGTACATGCTTATTTGTTGTGTACTCACTGTGTTTAGGCCTCCGTGCTCTATTCTTTGAAGATGAATTATAAATGGCATGTATCCTTTAAAAATGTGTCTAAGAGTGATTTTATTCATTTCACTATTTTACAGCTGTTCTCAACATTAACTTTCTTACGCTTGTTTTATCATCCCAATATGTGACTCTTCATCTCCATTTATAACTATAATCAAGAGAATCCAAAGTTGATTTCAGCTTACATCTTTGCCTTTATTTTAGACATAAGTGTCTTTTCTTTCTTTCTTTTTATCTAAGGTACTACTACAATAATATAGCTACATAAATTGCATCCAATTTCTTCTCTTTTAATGTATAAACAATATGCTTTTCAAAATTTCTTTAAGGGGCATTCTAAAATAAACTAGAAAAAAAGTTTTACATTATATACTAACCTTCCATCCCCTGCCCAGACTTCAACTGTTCCAAACTAAAGACAGATTTGGTCATCACAGGCAGGCTGAGCCTATTCTGATTCAACACTGATTATTCAAATTCTTGAAATTTCTCATTGAAGAAAATATAGGTTAACCATACTATTAGTCTAAATGTTCTTTTTAAAGCACAAACTAAATGCATTTGTTTGGTGTCATCCTACCAGTTTTCCTATGCTATCAGAGCACAGACAAAACATGGTAGGACCTTTACTGTTGGAAAATGAGAGCAAACATCTTCTTTGGGATTCATGCCCTAACTTGTCTATGAGCCTTCTTATGTTTACCCTGTGGTTGCTGCTGCCCTGTTGGCCTCTCTGGTAGGTGAGTCCAAGATGGTCTAATTTTCTGATTTTTGAAATGTTTGTTCACATTATTTTACTGCTGAAGACACAAATTAATTGATCAGATGCAAAACATTTTTGGTCATCAGTGTGGTATACAGATGTTTGTTAGGGGTTGATTCATATAAATCTTGAAGACAGGGATCCTGTGAATCCAAATTTAAACATCTATGAAGCCCCAATAAATGGTCTGCAAACCCAGTAGGAAGCTACAAAACTGGTCAGCGGAGTCTTCTGAAGCACATCCATGTATCCAAACTGACCATTCTTCTCCTTTCTGTCATGTGATATGGAACTTCCAGTGAGATGTTATCAACATTAATATCAGTAGAGAGATGCTTTAATCCATTCTGAAAGATGAGCAAGAACCTGAAAGACAAGAAAAGATACATGTGATCCCATGTATTGGGAGGCAGAGGCAGGTGGATCTCTGTAAGTTTGAGGCCAACCCGGGCTACAGAGTGAGTTCCAAGGAAAGGCACAAAGCTACACAGAGAAACCCTGTCTTGAAAAACCAAACAAAGAAAAAGAAAAGGTACATATGGTAAGAAATAAACAATATAAATGAGGCATGCAGTTTCATGTGGGAAACATGATGGGTTTTAACATTTGTAATATATAACAGTGAAAGATGGTAGAGCTTAAAGTGTGAATAGAAGCTAAACCCGAAGACAGAGACCATTAGGTAAAGGTTTTGTCTGTATTAGTTGCTCTTAAAAGTGCTTTAAAACCTCTTGTTGCCATGAATTGAATTCTCCATCCATTGCATCTTCCTTGCCAGAATGGATTGAAATCCTTTGAAACTGTGACCCAAAGCAAACCTTTCTTCCCCAAGGTTGTCTAGTCAGTATGGTGGTTACAGTGGCACAAAAGTAATGACTAATTTATAACAAGAACGCATTTGCATATCGATTTATAATTGTCCATTTTTGTTATGAATTGAACTAGTCAATTTTTGAACAATGTTTTGGAACATTTCTCTGAGCCATTTATTGAGGATCTGTCCCATAAAAATAAGATGTTTCCAATCTTGATAAATTTAGTTAAGTGGATTTTTTATGCAAATATAAGTAGAAATTAAGGTTTGGAAGAATTAATGGACTTGCCTAAAGTCACGCACACACATACACACAAACACACACATACACACACACACACACACACACACACACACACACACACACACACAGAGTCCTGCACATTCAATAGTTTAGGTCTCTTCTGATTATTGAGAAAATGTGCTCTAACACTTTACCTCCAAATGAAGAAACATGTTGAAGTTACAATGTTTCATCTTTTCTTAAATTACTTTTTCCAATTTTTGAAATTACGATATAATTACATTGTTTTCCCTCTCACTTTCCTCCTTCCAATCCCTCCCATGTACTCTCTCCTTTCTCTCTTTCAAATCATTGGTGTCTTGCTTCATTAATTGTTGATACATATATATATATATATATATATATATATGCATTTGTTTTTCTTTATACCTACAAATAAGTGTAGTCCTCACCCCTTATAAGGAAAGCTTCTCTTTTTAATAGACAGAGATAATTACAGAAAACACACACATAAATGCATAGTTGTGGAGTGTAATCATTATTTTTATTAAGAAATGTTTTTATTCATTTTACATACAAATCACTGACCCTCCTTTTCCCTCCTCCCACCCCTCCCATCTCCCCTGGCCAACACACCCCTCTTTCTTTCCTACAAGAAGGTTAGGCCTCCCATGGGGAGTCAGCAGAACATGGTACTTTCAGTAGAGGCAAGTCCAAGCCCCACGACCCTCTACCTCAAGTCTGTGTGATGTGTCCCACTATAGGTAGTGAGTGTGGAGCCCAGTCTTCATGGACACAACTACAGCACAACTCCTGAACCTAAGTGTCAAGGACCACTGCAGAAGAGGGTGAATAAAAACTAGAAAAGTCAGAATAACCAGAAATGGTCTGCGAACCTATGTCTCCTGGTAATGTCATAAGCTACATCCATGACATCTTAAGGAACATGACTCTCTAAAAAAGCTGAACTAGGACCATCACAATGGCCATGCTAACAATGTGGATGGGGAAACACCACAAGGCTGCAACCCTACATAAAGCTGTATCTTTATCAAATGTTTGATGCACTGAGTGTAAAATGGCAGGAATATGAATGTGTGAAATATGTTTCTTTGTACTTGTGTGATTTGCAAATTATATTTGGCATCAGAAAAAAAAAAGAATTAACACTGTGTGATGTTTGAGAGAATAATGCATCATAGGAAAAAAAAAGGCAAAAACATTCAAATGATAATGAACTTTATATTTTACTCAAAGTTGTAAAATGTGAAACCAGTGGATTGGTATAAGTCACATGAATTGTTATACCTAGAGCATTGAGTGAAGATGATTTTGAAAACGCTACTCAAAAAAATACTGATCATAAATGAAGATGAAATATTCACATAAGACACAAAAATACAAGAAACAAAAATTGTAGAAATTCAAGATGACTGAAGTGGTATGCAAATAAATAGATGGCATGGTTATTGGATAAGACAGTAACAATTCCACTAAATATGAGTTGTCCCAATGCAGTAATAAAAATAGAGGTTTGGTGAATTGATCAATAAAAAGAGAGGGTGACGGAAATTCAATGATGTAAGTAGATGGAAAGTCAGGAGAATAAAATGCACTTTAAAACTTAAAACTCCCAATTGCAAAGTAATTTGATTTTTGATGAAATAGAAAACATTATACAAAAATAACTAAAGATAAGTGAGAAACAATGAACAATTTTTAAATATATGCAAGATACACCAACTTGCTGACATTAAATGTTCACATAACTAACAACCTTAGAAGTAGAAGCAGTAATATCTGAAATAAATGTTACCATGAAAAAGTAGATAAATTTAGAGCCAAGGGTACAGATGTCATAACCCACAGAACAGAAAAATCAGCAATAATATAAAAAATTGAAAAGCATAGTCAACAAACTGAATCTAATTGGCATACATACTTTTATATATGCTCCAACTAACAGTATAAAGTTAGTTTTTCAGCACAACTGGTATATTCCTTGAGATAATATATATTTGGAACATAAAATTAGCTTGAGCAATTGTAAAAGAAATCAACAGAGTATATCCTCTGACCATAGTGGGTAAAATCTTCAGTTAACAGGAAATATAATATGGAGTAATTTCTAAACATACAGAAGATAGTACCATATAATCCATGGACAAAGAAATCTCAAGAAAATAGAAAAAATTCAGGGAAATGAAAACACAATACATCATAATATGTATTATGTAGTTAAGTAAACCCAAAGAAGGAATCATATGGCCAAAATATTTAAATTGGCAATTAGATGAAGAAAAAAGTCAATAACCTAATAATAAAACCAGCAAAATTAAAGAATTAACTAAGTACACAAATCTAACAAAGACTATTAATAGACACTGATGAAACAGAAAGTTATTTATATAATACATGAATTAAAAAGTTCTAGAAAATCTAACAAAATATTGAAAATTGGTACAGTAAAATTATAAAAATGATCACTATAAAAACTAAGATAAAGGCGCTAGCTTAAAGCCTAAATATTAACAAGAGGAACAATGGGCAAATATGTTCCTCTGAGACAGACTGATTCCAAGTATTTTGATAAATTTTTGGTAAAGCTGAATGCGGTGGCTTATATCTGTAATTTTAGCAACTGGGAAGTGCAATCACTGAGTACTACAATTACAGAACATCCAACAGACTAAACACTGACCTTGATCTAAGCATCCAACTTTTATATAAGATCAATTAAAATAGATCTTGCTCTTAAAATATCAACCTATAAAGCATTTTTGAACAAAATAAAGAATACAGAAATATTATTTTTAAGGGTCCTATGGTACATACAATATCATTATAGATACCAAAATCATGATCTATTAAGACATAAAATTTAATGAATTATAACATCAAAGATAACATGGGTTATGTAAAATCTAAACAAAGATGATTAAGGTACCATCTACAGAGAGGAATACAATATTTTCAAAACAAATATCTGTAATCAGAATTCATAACAAACTTACAAAACCTACAGCAAATACATAAATTTATTTAAAACTTTTAAATTAAAATTAGAAATGAAGTTATTTAACGAAAAATAATATGCAATGCCAAATGATCATATGAAGACATATTTGAAAATATTAGTAATAAGAAAATAAAAAATTAACTGGGCATGGTGGCACACACCTTTAATCCCAGCACTCAGGAGGTAGAGGCAGGAGATCTCCATGAGTTTGAGGTCAGCCTGGTCTACAAAGCGAGTTCCAGGACAACTAGGGCTACACAGAGAAATGCTGTCTGAGGGGAAAAAAAGAAGAAAGGACAAATTTAAAGTATTATGATATAAAACAGAAAGAGGAAAAAAGTGACAATAAATTCTGGTAAAAATAATTTTCAGGTTGTACTTATATATTATGTACATACGTGTAAATGTAGCAATGTATGACTATGATAAATACAGACATTCTTCAATGGATAATAGTAAAGATTCTATGATTAACAAAAACCATAATAAAGTAATGAATAAAAAGTGTCAAACTTTTCATATCTTCAACATGAATATGTTTACAAGAAATTATATGAAAGGCTAGAGAGAGGTGTCGTCAACAGCAAAAAGAACAGATCTTCCTCTCAATGGGGCTGCCCGGAGTCCTGACTGTCATGGTAAATGTATGTGTGAGACTACATCATTAGCAAAGTTGTAAGGCCAGCTAGATGAATCAACAGATTATGGCGAATGCTATAATGCCTGGCAACCTGAATTAATCCCTGGGACCCATATGATCAAAGGTAGATTGACTAACCCCTTCAAGTTGACCTGTGACCTCTAAATATACACAACACTCAAACAAACTATGGTATGACCCCCTCCATACACAAAAAATAAATGCAAATGGTTGTAATAAAAATTAGAAAAGTTGTAAAGTACTGAATGAACACACATAAAAATAAAAGAATAAGTGATGAAATATGACTATGTTTATGGTGGTGGCGAAGAAATTACCCTGGCTGTGGTTGTATATGATAATTTCACAAAATGTACATAAGATCAATATGTTTATTCCATATTTATGTATGTGCATCTAATCACAACACCAATAAAATTTTCCAATAAAATTAATTATAGGGTGAGAAAGATGGTCTTGTAGTTCAGAGCACTTGCTGCTCAAGCATAAGACATTCAGATCCTAGCATCCAAATGAAAAAGCCAGGCAGGATCCCATGCATTCCTGTATCCTGGTACTGTGTAGAGTAGATAGGACACTCAAAAAGGCTTGCTGGTTTCCAGCCCAGCTGAAAATGCAAACTCCACATTCAACAAGAGACTGCCTGGAAGGTAAAGTGATTAGTAAACCCAATACCTTCCTCCACCTTCCATTTGTAAGGACAGATATCATTCCCATTCACACATATGTGCTCATATAACACACACACACACACACACACACACACACACACACATACACACACATACACACGTACATGTACATACACTTTCAAGTAATATTCACTGCAATATTTTTAAATAGGAAGTGAAATGTTCAGACTAAGGAGGGACATGAAGAAATAAGTGATTTTACAATTTGTAAGCTAAGGAAATCTTAAATCCAGAAGTAAACAAGTGGTGAATGTGTTATAAATTCATAAGATGAGTTAACCAAGGCCCACATAGGCCTTCCATCTGCAAAGTTTCCTAGAAGAGTCTAGAGAACTTTCTATCAGTAGTTTAACTAGTATTTTCTTAACAGTTATAGAATTTCAACACAATAAGTTATCATTGGGTGATAAGGGAATTCAACTCACAAATGAATACTGAATTAAGAAGAATCAATTTCTTCAAAAAAGTTTTACTGAGACTAGTATTGGGGTTTACTTTTAAGCCTATAATAATGAGGACAAAAAACAAATCCTTAACTCTGTGTGTGTGTGTGTGTGTGTGTGTGTGTGTGTGTGTGTGTGTATGTGTGTGTGTGTGAATATGTGTTTCATTTTCAGCATGATTCAGTGTTAATATCCTTTGGAATGTATTGTCTCCCTTTTCTTGCTCTCTTTTTAAAGTTCAGAGACTTTAAGAATGGCTTGCTCATAACATGGTATATATAATTTATTGATTTTTGCATATGGCGCTGTGTGATTCATATGTGTATAGGAATGTATGATGTTTATGCATGTGGTGAGTACATGTAGGTGCCATGGCAAGGTGCAGAGATGGGAGGACAGTCTCAGAGTTCATCCTTGTCTGACAGCTTATTAGAAGGAAGTTCTCTTTATTGTTTTCCATTGTGCTTTGTCTGATAGGCTACCTGGCCTGTAAGCTTCCAAGTATCTTCCTGTCTCTACCGCCCATCTCCCTCTAGGAGAACAGATATTTCAGATGAGTACAACTAGATTTGCCTTTACAATGTTCTGGATATTCAAACTCAGATCCTCATGTCTACATGGTAAGTACATTATGCACTGAACCATATTTTTCCCATGACTATAACTAAGATAACATTTACCATTCTATTTTATTATACAGTGACTCTTCTCACCTCTGGATGGTTATATGAAGTATTGGTGCTAGTTCTTAAAGTATGTGTGCTTACTATTCAAGGGTTTTAAGGACTAAGGACACACAAATAAAAAAACTTGCCTCACTTTGAAGAAATATGCATCAAAACTACTGTCTTGAAAAACCAAAAAATAAAGAAACTACTTTACTTGTATTTTAATTATTATTCCTCTGTTAATAGATACTGCAACCAGTTGTATATTTTTATGAATAGATATGTCAATAGTTAAATTCAACTATGATCATCTGTTGGCATAATGAAAAATATAGAAATTTATAGTATTTCAGGTACAAGGTATTTTTATACCACTGCATGCCCTCATATTTTTATGTAAATTTGATAACATATTAGACTGCTTTTGTGATATGGCACAGTTCAGTAAATCTGTGATTCCCTCAAGTCATCTTGTTCCAAGCACATAGTTATTTATTCTCATTTTGCTGCACTGATTTGACTTAGCATAATGCTGATCCCACTCTATTTTTTGACTCAGAATTTTATTGCAGGCATGTGTCAGCTTATTATTAAAGTGGTTAGACATAAGCTCCTCTCAAATATTCACTGTCCTATTTTGTGGTCTCTTTTCAGACAGCACTTCATTGAGAGCAATGGCCTTGGCTTGGTTCCATGGGTGTCTCGCCAATCAGGAAGTAGGTTACACCCTGGATGGAATGAGCTTTTCAAGAAAACTTAGTCCAATGAAGAGAGAATGAAGCTGGAAGCTCATTAATATTCAAGCATGCTGCAGATTAGAGGCTTCTCTTGAGTAAACTTGTTAATCTTACCTTGCCTCATCAACATGCATTGCTGGGTGAGCCAAGCCAAGTGCTCTCTTTTCGTTGCCTCTGTTTAGGATATAAGACTTGCAGTGGAGAAGTGAAGTATTGTTGTTTGATTTTTCTTTCATCAAAACTATCATTTCAGCCTTTCTCTTCTTTCTAAAAATTCAATTATTGTATACCTATATAGGTTAACATTATTGATGTGACATGTGACTAAGGAACAAGAATATAGATTGGGTGCAATGTTGAAGTTTATTTTTCTCCCAAATAACTAAAATTTATTTTCTCATTTGGCTTACTGAAAAATAGCCAGGGATTCTTACTCTATAAAGTTGTCATGCACATTAATGTATTTTTTTAAAAAAAATCAGGGAAGGTTTTAGGTGTAAGTCAAATTCTTTCATTTGCAATATTTTTATTTATTTTTGTTTTACATTTTTTTGAAACTGAGTCTCATTTCATATCCTAGTTTGGCCTTTCTATCTATCTACTATTCTCCACAAGATGAATTCTTCCTGCTTTTCTTCTCATTGAATAAGTAATAATATTTATTATTAAATCAAATATTGCTTACCTGCTTCCTACAACATGACAAAATACTGTCCAAATATAAGAAAATGGACCTGCTTACTATGTCCACATAGTAACTCAATAATTTCCTGGTCAGCACCTCAAAGCACAAGTAACATCAGATGGACTAAAATAATATACAAAAAGACCATGCAGTTTTCTGATGAAAAGACACTGTGATCCTGAAGAGAGTACCCAAACTGAACATCACAGAAAGAGACTCAGCTCTGTGCTGACTGTCCTAGGGTGAATACTAGTAAGTGTGTGTGTGTGTGTGTGTGTGTGTGTGCATGAGTGTAGGTGATTATACTCCCAAGTAGCTCTATAGGGGCATTCATTTTTACAGGGTTCCAAATAATTTTACTACACATCTCTGAACTTTAATTTTAATTAGCTCATGAAAATTTATACATAAAAGTGACTGTTACTCCTATTTTTGAAATGAAGAAATTGGAAAGTTTTCCATAGTCATACACTCAGTTGAATCAGAGTCCTATCCTTTATGTACCTCACACTTAATTTGCATTGTTAAGTAGTTGCTTCTCACTTCCTAACATCAGTAGGTATGAATGAAAAGATAACTTGTACTCTCTATTCCTATTTTCTCCTTATCATTTAAAAACAGAGGGTACAGATAGGTAAATAAATGTTAGGAGTGGTTATGCAATAGATGTAATGATGCTCCAAGGTAAGAAAACCTGGAACACCATTGTCTGAAAAGAGCTGATGGAATGGAGAGATGGCCCATTACACACTGATTTGAGTCAAAGATTAGAAATTTCAGTGTTAAATAGAAAACTACAAGAATGTGACAGTGTTCTAAAAAAGCCTGGAAGCACCAGGAGGAATACAGATGCATTTAATAAAAGAGAGAAAAGAGTAGACTATCAAGAATACTAAATTATAAGCATAATGTGCTGTCCATTATCCCATCATCTTATAGCTCCAAATTCACCCTTTAATTACACTGGCCATCACTCTGTGGTGCTGTGTCCAACATTATGCAAATTGTGGCTTCTCTTTCTAATGAGGCTCCAACCTCATTAGATTCAGGCAGTAGCAGATATAGAGGAGACTGAAAAGGAGCCAAAGAAGAGGCTTCCTTGTCCTTTTACATACTTTATTCCTGGTAGGAACTCCAGCAACATAACTTCCTCTTATCTTAGCAGCAGCAACTGGAAGAGCCATATCACTTGGTTCTAGCCTCTAGCACCTTCAAAATTCCCAGAACCATCTTAATGAAATCCCATCACAACACCAGTGTAATGGTGACCTGCACTGCTTTGTAATTGCCATTGTGGTCTAATTCACCTTATTCTATCTTAGCTCCACCATGCCAATTTATACATTTGAACTCATTGATAAATTCTAAAATAAACTAAATTGACCATCCTTAAATGCTTGAGATACTAACTCCCGGAATCAGCTATGGTAGAAAATGTTTAACTTGGTAAATACTGATTCAAGACTCCTTTAGTCGGTATGTTTAGAAAATTGTCAAAGCTAGGAAGACTTGAGTCACCAGATAATATCAAACTTCTGGGCAAGCACTATCTAACACTCTTTGCTATTTAAAAGTGGAAAAGCTTTTAGATTTCAATCAAATAACGTGTTTATTTGGACAATCACGACTGTACAAAAGAGAGGATGTAGCTGTTATCCCAAGGCTCTTCTGGAAGAAATGAAAGACAAACATCAATGAATGATTGAGATTGTCATCAAACCTGTATAAATAACTCAACTTGCTCCACTTTTCTGAAACTCCCTAAGTTGGCCTCCATCATCTATACTTGTCAACATGCTTATCTTCCAATTCCCTGCAAAATAGTCCATTAAGCACAGAGCATCAGTGTTTTTTTTCAACTCAGATTTCTAATTGTGATCCCAACACTTCCCCTTTTCACACACACACACACACAAAAAAAACAACAAACAAACAAACAAAAAACCAACCAAACAAACAAAAAACATGGTCAGGTATAGCACAGTAAAATCCACGATCAGTAGAAATTTCTATTCAAAAACAGGTACCAAATGCAACTTGCAGGGAGGAAAGCATTTATTTGACTTTCATATTACAGTCAAAGGATTTAAGGAAGAAACTGGGGCAGGAACCTGGAAGAAGGAACTGAAGCAGAGAACACTGAGGAAGAGGGCTTACTGCCTGGCTTTCCCTACTTTACTTAGCTACATTTCTTTTTAGTTATTGTAATTTCTTTCACGTTTGGAAATTATAATGAATCCTTCTGTTTCCTCCCTCCAAACCCTTCTCTTTCTCCTCCCACCCCCTTCGATACATAAATATAACCTTCTCAGTCTGTGACAATGTTTGATTGTATATGTTTCATTTGTGTATGTTTTCAGGGCTGACCATTTGGTATTGGTTAACCACTTGTTCAAGAGACTCTGAAAACATTATGTTATTGCTGTTTTCCTTGTTTTGTCACCAGATGTGCAGATAACTCCCTATTGCTAAAGATACCATGCATTTCAAACACAGAGCCCAAAGGCTCCTCAGCAAATATGAATGTCTCCTCCTCCAAGAGGCTCCATGATAGCTTCCAAAAAAGGAAGTAAATAACAGTCCTATTGAGCTAAGATGATTATGAGCCATAGCAATGGCCAGCATGGCCCAATAACCCTATGAGTACAGTAGTGGCATATATACCTTGGCAATAAACAATAGATCTATAGTTGGACTTAAGACACACACAGCAAGAAGAAAATCATCCCTAGTACTGGAAACATAGTCAACTACCAATTCATGAGGTCATGATTCTTGGAGGTGACCCTACAACAACTACTTTACACTGCCTGCATAATCCCTAACTACATTCTAAATATTTGTCCTTATGCCCACAAAGAAATATAATTCTCATCAAGATAACTTTTTGTTGGGCGGTAGTGGCATGTTGCTTGAAAATTTCTCTCCCAAGTCCGCCAGTCCCGGAGCCCACTTACAAAATAAACACACAGACTCTTTCATTATTTAAACTGCTTGGCCATTAGCTCAGGCCTATCATTGTCTAGCTCTTACTTTTATATTTAGCCCATTTCTATTAATCTCTACTTTGCCACGTGGCTTGTGGCTTACCGGTACTTTACATCTTTCTTCTCCTCGAGGCGGCTCCAGGCAGTCTTCCCCTCCACCTTCCTGTTCCCTCAATTCTCCTCTCTGTTAGTCCCGCCTATACTTCCTGTCTGGCTACTGGCCAATCAGTGCTTTATTAACATATTTTTCATACAGAACATCCCACAGCAGTGGCACACACCTTTAATCACAGCACTTGGGAGGCAGAGGCAGGAGGATCTCTGTGAGTTTGAGGCCAGCCTAGTCTACAGAGTGAGTTCCAGGACAGCCATAGCTGTTACACAGAGAAACCTTGTCTTGGTGTGGGGGGGAGGGAGACAATGTTTCTTTGTAACAGATGGAGACAATTACAGAAAACTACAACCAATCAAAATGCAGAGTCTAGAGCCCATTCCCAAAGAGAGAACAAAGTTTATGAATAAAGGCAAGGATGGGGAAAATGGGCCTGAGATTAAGTCAAGAGAAGAAGCTCTACACGGATTATATACTCGCATAAATATGATCATAAGTAACCCTGTGTAATGATATCAATCATCAATAAATAAATACAATGAAAAAGTTGTTGTCCATCTCTGCCAGCTCCAAGACTCCACAGCACACCAGTGGCCTTAAGTCACAAGTAAGAACAGAGGGCAGGGTGGCAGATAACTGTGAGTACAAATAAGCAAAGAACCCCTTGGAAGTCTGCTTCCTAGGCAGCTTGTTTATTGGGGTAACAGGCTAGTTTATACATAACTGGAAGACAAAGGAACAAGTGAAATACACATAATTTGCATACAGGGGTCAGATTGAGGATAGGCAGCCATTGTCAGTTCCAATATCAAGTAATCCCTAGGTAGGGGAAGTGGAGGGAGGGATCAGGAAGGTCCCAGCAGCAGAGGTGGTACATCCCTCAGTTTAATCTATTGACAGGCTGTCAGTAAAATAACATACGTTGGCTCCAGCTTTCTGACAGGGAGGGAAAGACTTGCTGGCTTTTAAAACAACATGAACTTTTTATCCCTATGAAGTGGATTCAAGTTTTTCAACCCAAGTCAGGAATGAATGCCAGATTCCTATCTTAAACCGCTGAGAGATTTCAGGGTGCAGGCACACTTCACAGACTTGTTTGATTCTGGTATTATACACACACACACACACACACACACACACACACACACACACACACGCACACACATCACATACACAAAGCATATCTGTCTCATTAATGCTCAAAATTAATGCAATTTTTAAAAATTATTTCTTTTATTTTGGGGATTATACTTACTCACATCATTTCCCCTTCTCATTCTTCCCTCCAAGTTTCCCCATTTATATCTCCTTGCACTTTTTCAAATGTATGGCCTCCTTTTTCATTAATTATTCTTATACATTTATATAATTTTATTTTCCTAGTAGAATATTTCAACAAAAGACAATACAAATATAAATGTCAAATTCCTTGTATTAAAATTTTTCTCAGCTAACATAACACTATTTCTTGAAGGTGAATTTTTTTTATTACTATTCTTTCCAGGTCACCAGTTATAAATTGGTCCAAAAACACTTAATTGTGTTTAGTTTTAATATATTTACTTTGAACATAAAGTCACATAGATTTCCCATACTGCATTTTATTTTAATCAAATTCATCCCATCTATGCATGTACATAAGGAATCTATTCTTAATTGTCAGCTAGACACATCTGGAAAGAGAGATACCTAGCGGAGGAATTGTCTCCACCATATTGGTACTTGGGCTTGTTTGTAGAGCGTTTTCTTGATTACTGGTTGATGAAGGAGAGTTTAGCCCACTCTGAATGCTACCTTCACCAGGCAAGTGACCCAGGGCTGTTTAAGGAGTATCTGAGCATGACCCTGTCAGTAAGCCATTCCTCTGTGTTTTCTGCTTCATTTAGTTCCTGCCTCTAAATTCTTGACATGAGTACCTGTCTTGGTTTCCCTCAACAATAATCTATAACCTGTAAGCCAAATAAACCCTTTCACTTCCAAATGCATATGTATTTTTAATTTTAGAAATGAGACACAGTGGTGCGTGTGGTAGGATGCTCTTTCTTTCTCTACATCACTTCCTCTTTCTCCCTATATTCGTACTTACCTCCCTCTCTTCTCTCTCTCTCTCTCTCTCTCTCTCTCTCTCTCTCTCTCTCTCTCTCGGTGTGTGGGTGTGTGTGTTTGTGTATGTACAGAGGACCCCTTTCATGCTCAGTATGTACTCAACCATTGCACTATAACTCCAGTCCAATTTTTACCCTATTATTTTGAGGCTAGCTCTTAAAAGATGCCTGGACTGGCCTTGAACTCATTACATCAGCCAAGGCAGACCTCAAATGTGTAATTAACATACTTAACCCTCTTAGTAGCTGAGGTTACAGACCTGTTCCACCAAGGTCATCTTAAAGGATTTTGTGTGTGTGTGTGTGTGTGTGTGTGTGTGTGTGTGTGTGTGTGTGTGTAGCATTGCTTTAGTCTACATAAAATCTATTATACATGTGAATCATTAAAAATTCAATGTACAAAATTAAAAAAACAAAGCATACCTCCTATCATTACTATAATTTTTAAAAGTTCTTCAACATGGTTAGCTGTCAGTGTTAAAATCATTTCTGTAGCAATGCTAAAATTGCACTACATGGTTCCAAAATATTGAGTCAAATGCTCTTAGGTAATTAATTTTAGTCATATTCTGAAACATCAAGATTTCAACAATTTAAAAACCATTTGTTGGCATGGAAACATCAACTTAATTAAAACTGGATTAAACCAATTAACCTAAAACATATTGTACTACTGAGTGTTTGATTTAGAATACTTTGGAAGGAAGAGAACATTATTCATAATCATTTTAGTTCTTTTATCTAATGGAAGTGTTTAGGCTTCATAATGGACCTACACAGGCACTAATGCCCCTGATGACTACTTTCGTGGGAAGAGGATGGTTACAAATAACACTTCCATTTAAAAAAATGCAAGATTTTTTTTCAGTGATTGCTGAAAGTATAATGTTTAATATACATCGCTTATTGCCTTTGCTTAACCACAGTATCTAGAATTTTTTAGACAAATGACCACAATAGTATCCTATATTTTGACTCTCAAAATTCATCCTCATTGGCTAAGATTCCTGCCATAGAATGAAAGGAAAAAATACTATGAACTCCAAAACTGCAACATGGATTTGGAGTAGAATAGCAAAATTGTTTTAAAAACCGGTATTTTGCTATTCAGTATACCCATAACTGGGTGGATGATGTTCGTTGAATATAGTTTGGATTCTATAAATATCAATAAATAGTTTATTTTCAAATGTCTATAGTATTCAATAGTTAGAATGCTTTAAGGTTAAAACTCGAACAGTTTATTAGTAGATTAATTTTCAGTCTGGTTACCAAATCCACACTATTGTTTTTTTCAGCATGACTATACTCTTTTCTGAGTTTCATTTCCTATATTTTGATAACTCTTGTTACACCCATTTCTATCCATAGCTTTGACAAAACCAATACGCTGGTCATTTATCTTGTCAGTCTCGGTGAAGTAGATCATGGTAGAGCAAAGCTTCCTACTTTATTTAGGCTAGGAAGAAAAGAAAGATTAAGAGAGGCAATAGAGGGAGAGAGAGAGAAGAGAGACAGAGGGGGAGAGCTAATTACACAGTTAACTGGTTTGTAATAGTTATTTATCCAAGATGATATGAATAGTTCCTACAGAAGATGCATTTCAACATAGGTATATTTACTTTAAAGCTGGTTGTATTTTGCAAAACTAATGAAAAAGATAGACAAATAATTATCATAATGACCCATTGCTTTCAGGAAGTAATAGTTTAAGCAATTTAATAGCTGTAATTTAACTATAATTTAAATAAAATGCAAAGCACCTTAGAGAGAGCAATAACATTCTACAAAACATTGCCTTCTTTGCACAGAGTCTTACATTGATTAATGTAACATTTTACTGTACTCAAAACCATGAATTCTGGTCATATACTAAAATGTGATACTATAAAATTTTCTTCTATCTCTTCCACATCCTGTTGATACTTCCATGGGGGAAATGGTTTCTTTGAGTTTTTAATTATATGCAATGAACTGGCTAGACCTTATTCATCACTTAAGAGAAAATCCCCTTCATCCACTAGGAAACTATATTAGTTTTTCCTCCTGTTTATGTACTTACTGTGATGTAAATATATTATATTTGTAGTAAAATCTAACAATTTCTTGAAAAAAAGTATGAATATTTTCTTCCTGAAATCATATAACTTAAGTGCTACTAAATAAAGTCCATCCCTCAGGAACAATTGATGTTGTGGTAAGAGAGACAAATATACGTCATTCACAGAGGGTTAGAAGGGAGTGGTTCAAACTCTTTTTTCTTTTTCAAACTCTTTAGAGAGTGTGTTATTCATACAAACCTATGAATAAAACCAAATCATAAACTCCTAGATATATGGCCAGAGATTTTCATACTAGGTGATTCTAGAACCTGTCAAGTTGACAATCAATATCGGTTATTATATTGTCTAAGCTGAAATTAAGTATAATAATGCTTACACATAAGCATCAGTTACAGATGTTAAATACATTGTCCTACATCATCTGTTTCCATGATGGAGCCATTGTTCAGACATGTTGTTCATTTAATTTAACTCCAAGATTTTCTCTAAATGTGGAAGGACTTTTAATAGGTGGCCATGTATTAAACACCCTGATAAATGGGTGAATTTGCAGTACAATCTTCTAAGTTAAGTGCATGTGCTGTCCTTATTTTATATATAAAGAAGCTGAAAAATTGAAACAAATAACAAAATTGATGACACCTAAGATAAGTAATGAGGTGCTAGAGAGATGTGTTAAATATTCAGAGCAGTTGCTCCTTTTGAAGAGAACCTAGCATAGGTTCCCAACTTACGTTAGGCAACTTGTGGTTGCCTATAGTTACAGATCCTGACTATCCAGCACTGTCTTCTGGCTTCTGGAAGCATCAGCATTCATGTGCCCACACCCAAAACATAGACATGCACACATACAAGAATTTCAAAGAAAAGGTAAATATTAGAAAAAGATAAATACATGTAACAACAATTAATGAAAAAAGGCCATGTGTTTAAAGAGAGCAAGAAGGGATATTTAGGAGGGTTTGCAGAGATGGAAGGGAATGGGGAAATGATATAATTATATTTTAATCTTGAAAAGTAAAAGAAAAAAATAAAAATAAAAGGTAAGTAGTGAAATTAACATGTGACGCAAATGCTATGAATATGAAGTTAGTGAATGTGAAGTTAGTGAATATGAAGACTCAAGAACACATGTTCTATTTCAGCCAATACTTTCACATGTAGGAATAGGGTTTTCAATCAAAAAACTGTGATAGGCCAGGCACTCAGCCAAATATTATGTTCATAGTTAGACACAAAATAGTATCTTGGTTTCAACTAGGTTATTACTGGTAAGCTAACCACAAACATGAAAATATGAACAGTGAACTGTCATAAAAGGAAATGTAGGCTATATTAGTTGAGAAATTATGTACCAAATTAGTAATAAAAGAAATCATAGTAAAAAGCATTTGAATATCTAATAGCAAAGGATCACCCTGGAAAGCATAGGCATTCTAAGAGCATCATATGGACTGATCATGTTATATTTACACACACACACACCCCTAAAAATATATTATTAATATTATATATAACTGCTTATATAATATTATTTTATTTAATATTTAATAATATTTTATTTAATATTTAATAATATTTTATTTAATATTATTTATAACTGCTCGGTCATTAGATCAGGCTTATTACTGACTAGCTCTTACACTTAAATTAACCCATAATTCTCATCTGTGTTTAGCCACATGGCTTGGTACTTTTTCTCAGTTCTGCCTTGTCATCTTGCTTCCTCTGTGTCTGGCTGGCAACTCCTGACTCCACCCTTCCTCTTCCCAGCATTCTCCCTGTCTGCCCACTGCGACTATGCTTCCTGCCTGGCTACTGGCCAATCAGCATTTTATTAAACCAGTATACAAGGTCATTATCCCACAGCAGCTTATACTCTTCTCCTGATATATATGTATGTATATATCTATATATACATATATAACATTTGTATGTATGAAAGTAATAAAGAAAATATTCTTAAATTAATTTTAAAAACTTCCATAGGCCTTGGAATAAATCTATCATCTCTAAACTTAAACAGATACCTTTTGGCTTGCAATTTAATGTTGAGGTTTTAAAAATATAGGTTTTATTCTTAAGAATTTGATATTTCAAATACATTCATATGTGCTGTTGTTTCCTCCATCTGTCTCAATCAGCTAGGGAAACAGAATAGATCTTGTGGGTGGACGGGGGCAGGTGGAGATAAGAACAGGAGGGATCAGGTGGAGGAGGGAGGGATGATGGGAGAGAGTACCAGAGAGAACTCTGGAATAGGTGGGTATTTAGGGGGCAATGTTGGAACCTATTGCAATAAAAACTTCCTGGAACCTATGAGGGTGACCCTAGTGAGGACTCCTAGTATTGAAGGATATGTAACCTGAATCAATCATCTTCTGAAACCAGGCTAGGCGCCCACTGGAGAGACTAGGACACCAATCCAACCACAAAACCTTCAACTTCCAATGCTTCTTGCCTGCAAGATGTCCTGGGCAATGGTGGCTCAGAGCTTGTGAGAGTAGCTAACCAATGATTAGCCTAACTTGAGGCCCAAGCCACAAAAGGGAACCTATATCTAACACTGCCTGGATGGCCAGGAACTGGAAATAGGATGGCCTAGAGTCCTAGGTAGAATCAAGCATGACAGACAACAAAATAAAACAGTCAGTGAAACTATTTTTAATGATATTCTGCTATTGTCATGGATGGATGCATAGCCCAGTTGTGATCTGGTAGGGTTCCTCCAGCAGCTGATGGAGCAGGTACAGAGACCCACAGATCAAACCCACAGTGAGGTGGAGTTTCAAACAATAAAGAAGAGGGGGAGAAATGATTATAGGAGTCAGGAGTAGATGGTACCAGGAGAACATGGCCCACAGAATCAACTAAGCAAGGCTCAGATGGGCTCACAGAGACTGAAACAATAACCATGGAAGCTGCACTAGCCCCTCTGCCTACATGCTGTCATTGTTAGCTTGGGGTTTTTGTAGGACTCCTAACAGTGGGAGTGAAGGTGTCTCTGACTCTGGCCTGCTTGTGGGACCCTTTTCCTCCTACTGGTTGCCTAGTCCAGCCTTGATATGAGAGTTTATGCCTAATCTTATTGGATTTTTTTATACTGTGTTTGGTTGATATCACTGAGATTTCTGTTCTTTTCTGAAGAAAAATGGAGGAGCCAGGGATCTGGGGAAGGTAGGTGGAACAGGGAGGAGGGAGGTGTGGGAAGCTGTGATCTAGATGTATTGGATGAGAGAAGAATTGTTTTTTTGTTGTTTGGCTGTTTCAAAACAGTTGTAGACTGGTCCACAGTGAGAAAATTAAGTGAAAAAGAAGATGGTTTAAAACTCTGCTTAAATATTATATAGAAATGGTCTTACAGATACTGATATCCAGGTTATATTTTCCTATTCATTTATTCACATACATTTACAAAATGCTTTGAGACTATAACAATAAATATGGGTTCCAAAAGTTGATGCTGTCTACAAGGTTATATTTTAGTAGAAATGCAGTCAAAATGTTAATAAATTGTGTATTCTTAAATTCAGGCATATTCATATGTGCCATGTATGTGTTAATATATCATCTCTTTGCCCATCGTCTGTCAGTCTCTAATAGTATTCTCCAAAGTAACAAAACATAGGAGGTGTAACTTTACATGAGTGTGTGTAAATATGTAGAGATATTTGAATATCTATATGCATATAGTCATATATATAATCAAACATATGAATGCATACATGAATATACATTTATGCATATATAAATAGTTTTAATGAATACAAGTAAGTTTAGGTATCATATACATAGATATGAACATGTAGATTTGTGCTTATATATGTATATATTGTATGAGTTATGTTTAAGGAACTGTCTCATACAATATGAAAAAATTCTATGATATTAAAAGAATCACAAACTATCAACTCAGGAGTGTCCTGTATTTCAATTCACATTTGAGGGTACAAAGAAACTAATGGCCTAGTTCCAAGTCCGACAAGTAGTACTCTAGCTAGAGCATTCTTATTCTAGTCAGGTTGTAAACTAATTCAATGTGAGCAGGTCACATTCAGAAGCTAATCTGCTTTGTTATGTCTATCTACTTAAAAATTAATATTTTCCATGAACACCAGGAAGATAATAATGTAGGAATAATATCTTGACATATTATAGTAGCCAAGTTCATTTAACATTTAAAATTAGCAAATATTCTACTTGTCCATTTATCCATCTATAGTGTTAGAAAACGTCACATGCTATGAAATTATCCTAGTGAAATGGAAACATTATATGTCTTAGACAGCATTTTATATTGTTGTGATAACAAAAACAAACAGATAAACAAATAAAACAAAGTGCCATGATCAAAAGAAACTTGGGGAGGAAAGGATTTATTTCACAACAATGATTACAGTCCATGACTGAGGAAAGCCAGGGCTAGAATTCAAGTGAGGAACCTGGAGGCAGGAACTAAAACAGAAGCCATAGGGGTACATTGCTTACTGGCTTGCTCTCCATGGCTTGTTCAACCTGCAACATGCCTTGTTCCCATGCCAGGGCTAGCACTGCCTACTGTGAGCTGGGTCCTCTCACTTTAATCATTAATCATGAAAATACCACACAGACTTACCCACAGGCAATCTAGTGGAGGCATTTTCTCAATTAAAAGATTCCCTTTCCCAGGTGTGTCTAGGTTTGTGTCAAGTTAACAAAAGCCAATAAGGACATTTTACTTGCTATTTGTAAGCTTATATTTAAATGTGGTTGGTAGATAATCACACAGAAGAAGTAACATGCAAGTAAAGACTCAAGGAATGTGGAGGTGAAGGACAGCAAGACACAGTCATATGGTAGAATCACAGATCACCAGGGTCCTGCAAGGGCAAAGGTTGTGAGGCAGGCATCTGTGTGTGTGTGTCAGAGGCACCATGGCACCAGTGCAGTCAGTAGTTTGTTGCAAGGTATCTGATATCAGATAGTCTCCTGTAGATAAAGAAATTCACAGTACAGTTTTGTGCTCTGTAAGATAAATTATGAAATTGCTGAGGAATGTTGTTCTATATTCTGTGAATGTGTGTTGTTCTGATTGGTTGATAAATAAAGCTGTTTGACCAATGGTGAGACAGAATACGGTTAGGTGGGACATTCCAACTAAAGAGAAAGGAAGGAGAAAGGCAGAGCTGAGGAGACACTGCTAGCTGACACAAGGAGAAGGACGAAATAAAGTACTGGTAAGCCACAAGTCATGCGGCAAAGCATAGATTTATAGAAATGGGTTAATTTAAGATATAAGAGCTAGCTAGCGAGAAGCCTGAGCCATTAGGCCATACAGTTCATAATTAATATAAGCTTGTGTGTGTTTGCTTGGGTCTGAGCGACTGTGGGCCCTAGCAGGAGCTAAGAAAACTTCAAGCCACACTAAATGGTCTTATTAATAAAAAACCTGGGGCTGGCTGGATATTGAGGTGGAAACTGAGAGATCAGAGAAGTTGAAAGAAGCCAATCACATTCTCACTGCTTATAAATCCTCAGCCAAAGAAAGATCTACATCCTGTATACTCATGCCTATATGCCTTTCTGTGCTCTGCCTTACTTCCTCTCTCCACCCAGCTACATCACTTCCTGTCTGTCTGTACAGACCTCCAGACCTCAATGGTTAATTAGTGCTGGAAATAAAGGTGTGTACCACCACACCTAGCTCTCTTCTTAATGCGGCCTTCAACTCACAGAAACCCAGACAAATTTCTGCCTCCAGAATGCTAGGGTTAAAGGCATGTGCTACCATGACATGACTTCTATGTTTAATATAGTGGCTGGCTTTTTCCTCTGATGCTCAGATAAGCTTCAGTGGGGTGCACAAATAAAATATCACCACAGTCCTTACTCTGAAATCAGTGATAACTTGAGAGTTCTGAGACTACAACTGGCTTAATTAGAACTTTAAGTTACATCTTCACTATGACTAATGTAAGTGTAGATGAAGAATAGGCAGGATGCAAGCAAAGAATCCAAAGGAGATTTTTTACAATAATTCAAGTGAGAAGTGATAGTGCCTTTATCCGGAGATACCAGGGTGGTTGGTAAAAGTTAAATAAAGTCAAAATATATGTTTAAATTGTACATACAGTGTTTAAAAAAAACACTGACATTTTTTCAGGTTATTATATTTTTATTTTTTATTATTTTTAATTATATTTTTTAAGTTTTTTTTTTCAGATAGTATATTTTAATCATATTCTTTCCTGTCCTCCAGGTACTCCCATTTCCTTCAACTCACACTGATGAAAATTTAAGCTCTTATAAATCTTATGCTCTCCTTAAATTGTTTATTTTCAAATCTTGAATGTAAACCTAAATTTTGTTCTATTGCTTTATTAAATATTTTTATGATTTGACAGAATAATACAGTTGTCTTATTGATGTCCACACATACTGACAGAGACACATGATCATAAAATAGTATAATTATATAAAAAAGAGGAGCTGATCTACTTTCTTTGTCTCTCTATTTCTGACAACTTGAGATCATGCTTGCTATACCCCCACCCCCTAATGTGACATATAACAAATGTGGAAGTGCCTATCAGGGGCACAAGTTTTCTGTCAGCCAGAGTGTTATTCTCTGCAGTAATACTTAAAACTACTCATACAACTGTAAATCTCTAAGCATTTACAAATTGCTTGGTCATTTCACTCATAATATAAATGTCAATGACTGTTGTAGAATCAAATGAAGAAAAAAATTTTCAATGCAATGGCCTCCCACTCTTGACTGGGAAGAGAACAGTGGTTTCCCCCGTTACAGTTTCCCTTCTTACTTTAAGAATCATTAATCCAACACAATATTTCAATTATAATTAATTAATATAAATTCTAATATTAATTAATATAAATGCATATGGTAGAGATTGTAGAACGGTGGAGACTGTCTTCTCAGTTAACAATGATTCTTCCTTACTTCTAGGAGCTCTAAAATGCCAGCACTTACAAAAGATTCTTTATTACCCTAGAAAAGTGAAGAGTCTGGAAGCAAGCTGTTTTCTGACTGTACCCTTCTATTGTCACAGATGTTCTAAGAAAAGTACTATGCAGGAATCCCTCCAAAATAAAACATTTAATTATTTCTCCCCATTTTATGGCACAGAATCTGTCGCACTTTATTTTTTTCTAATTTGTTCTCATTCTGGAGCTCTGGAAATGTGATTACACATTAGTTTCTCATAAGACGTCACCATGAAATGAACAGGAACATAGTCATAATTAGAAAGGGGGGAGGGAGAAAAAGAATTGAATCCTCTGTTTTCTGATGCTTCTAGACTCTGCTCTTAACGTTTTCATTAAACAAGAAAAAAATTAGTAATAATCAACTCCCATCTCTGCTCCTCCGTGTGTGTGTGTGTGTGTGTGTGTGTGTGTGTGTGTGTGTGTGTGTGTATGTGTAAGAGAGACAGACAAACTGACAGAGAAACTTAATGGCATTTTACTTTAGGAAATCTATGATACAAATGCTACAAAACATGTTTGTTGATTTCTAACATGCATCACATAAGATGACTAAGTTCCTTATTCCATGTTGTTACAAATATATATGATAAATCTAATAATTTGTCCTCCTGAGTTGTTCACATTTTATAAGTTAATATAGGAAATATAAGGAAATTATTGGCCTGGTTCATGGTTAATTTGAAAAACAATCCTTGTATTTATCATATGTGAATTATTCTTAAGCTCTACTTCAGGCATTTCAATAGATGAAGATAAACTCTACAATAATAACATAAAACTGGTAAGTCATCAACAGTGGCAAAACACCAGAAACATAGAAAGGGTCACACGTTCAACTGTTTTAAGACCTCAAGCTGAGTTAGAAAAGGTTATAGTAGGATGGTTCACATATTATGTATACACACACACACAAACACACACACATATGTATGTATAGATGTAGTCAGAAGTTTTTTCAGGTTTTAGGTGGAAACTCAAGCCCCACATTGGGTGCCCATTGTAACATGTATCTTAAAATGTCTTATTAATGAAAAATCCAGAGCCAGATATTGGGGTAAATTCTTAAAGATCAGAGGAAGAGGACAAGCCAAAGCCAACCTCACATTACTGAACTTCAGTCTCTAAAGAGAGAGACCTATTTCCTATATATACTATAGACATGATAAGATGAAAGGGTAGATTATTAAATCTATTTTTAAAGAGCAACAGCTCATTTAAAATGTTTTACATTGCTCTGGATTTTAGTTTATTGATACAATTTAAAGTTAATTTTGTTATAATACATATATATATATATTCTCATTTAAGGTATTATGTTATGTAACTCATTTAAATTGTAATGGATAATTAAGAAAAACAGATTAATAATTAGTCATCCATGATAATCAAACTTATGGTCATGTTAGGTAAGTTTGCTAGGTATACACAGATATATTTCAATTAGATAGGTAACCTTCAAATATTTCAAAGACCCACAGAAAATGGCATTTAAAATGTTTTAAGAAGTATGACTTTCTGGACATTGAGACACATCTGCTCCTGGCAGCACCAATGACTTTAAGGAAGATGATGATCATTGAAGATACTCCACATGAAGTTTATCTTCTTCTTGGCAAAAATAGTCATTTTGCCAAGAAACCATTCTTGCCTGGACTGCTTGGCAAAATGTTGTATCAACTGGACATGCAGGACCCATAGGAAAGTGACCACTGAACTTTGAAAAACCAGGTGGTCCTTCAGGTTCCTGCTTTGCAGAGGAGACTGCCAGATATTCTACAGGACACAGAGAGAAGTGACTGAGAGACATAGGCCTATAGGCTAAAGAAGGATGCTCCAACATTGTAGATCCACTTTGGGTAATTGTCCAGGCAGCCAGCTACCTCTGTCATTCTAGATTTTTGGATGTTGCTTCCAATGCACTTCCTGTTTACTTTGATAACATTATATCCTCCTGTGGTTTTTGATGTAGTGGAAGACTCGATAGTTGTAATTTTCCTTGGTTATGAGAAAAGATAAATTAGATATGAAGCCTTAGACTCACAAATATAGGCTGGATAGATGTTTTCTTTAAATTTGCCAAATATAGACTATATATTGTGACTGTAATTCTTGTTTCACAACTGATTTGTTATATGTAATTTTACTAGGTTAAAGTTAAAAACCATCATCTTTGATTAGACATAAAAGGGAAAGTGTTGTGGGATGTCTTTTTGTATGCCGTGATTACATGTTGCTCAGATTGGTTGATAAATAAAATGCTGATTGACCAGTAGCCAAGCAGGAAGTATAGGCAGGGCAAACAGACTAGGAGAATGATGCTACAAAGAGGAAGGGTGGAGTCAGGAGTTGCCAGCCAGACACAGAGGAAGTAAGATGACAAGGCAGAACTAAGAAAAGATACCAAGCCACAATGCTAAGCATAGATAAGAATTATGGGTTAATTTAAGTGTAAGAGCTAGTCGGTAATAAGCCTGAGCTAATGGCCAAGCAGTTATAATTCATATAAGGCTCTGAGTGGTTATTTTATAAGTGGCTGCAGGACCATGGGTGGGAGAGATTTGCCCTGACCACAGGGCCAGGCAGGACCAGAGAAAACCTTTGACTACATATATACCTTATTTTCCCACTCTATCTATGTACGTGTTAGGGTGACGTCTTCTAAAATATAGTAACTGAGAACACTAAGTGGGAAAAAAGAAAGAAAAGTAAATTCAAGACAAATTGACTCATCTGAGGCATTAAATTTGCTTGTGACAGAGGATACGAATTTTGTATCTCATAGAGTTTTGCTGTTTCCATTTAGATACCAAATCATTTTTGCAAATCAAAAAGAGCCAAGACATCATGGACTCTCTCTCTTTAACCTAGCATGGATGGGAAATTAGGCACAGCAAAGTGAAAAATAACCATCTAAAGGCTTTCCATAGTGACTCCCTAATGTATGGATTGATCTAATTTCCTAAGCAGTGACATTTTCAATCTTTTCCCTGTATTATTGTAAATAATTAGTTGACAAAACCCTAAGTTTTTTTTTTTTTTTTAAGTTTCTTAGTCTCTACTTCAAATTTGAGTTTCAGTCAGGTCTTATAGTCATGCCTCTTAATTCAGCTAAATACTATCATGTAAGTTTCCTCTATTAAACATTCAGATGATGATTCTAAGAGCAAATGAACAAGAGATAACAGGTAAAATACAGTATAGGTTGAATGAAATAATCAAAAATGTAAAGCTAATGATGAAGTTTCTTGTTTCAGTTTTTTATCTGGGCCTCTCTCTACATCTATCATTTATTTCATAGGTTTGTGGCAGAGTCTTGCTCCATAATGCTGGCTGGCCTGGTACTTTTCCATGCTCAACTTTGTACACTAAAAGAGCAGACGATATCCAGTTGTGATAAAGAGGCCAGGTCACATATGAATTTGGCAGCATGTGGTGATGTCTCTACAAAGGCCTAGTAATAAGATGGGGGCTATTTTCAAAACAAGCATAGTTATCTATGGAAGATAATAAATTTACCTCCAGATGACTGAAGGGATTGGCCCAGTGATTTAAGAGCTTTTGCTGCCCTTGCAGAGGACCTAAATTCAGTTTCCAGCACCCACATGGTGGTTCACAAACTCTGTAATTCTAGTGACAGGCATCCTAATATCCTTTTCTGACTTTTGAGGGAAACCTATAGGCATGTGGTGCACATACACACAACCAGGCAAATACACATACACATAAATAGAGAAAAACGTTAAACATAAGCCAATTTAAGAAAAAGCTTTGCTCCAGAATCCTGGTGGTCAGTCCTGTGACTCTTCCAAATGCTACTGTCAAGGCTCTGTTAAACTTCCCTATCTGCAACTGCTGTCTCAAGAAACATCCTACTGGCCCTCCTGGCACAAACAACAGAGAAGCTTGCATGACATTGTGGCATGGTTTCAGATCCTTCCACAAAAAGAGGTTATTTTCATTTTGAAATGAGAAATCCTATTCAAACACTGGAAGTCATGAAGAAAAATTCTATTGATTTCCTAGTCCATTTTCTAAGTTTTTATTCGAACTTACTTTTGTTTTCAAAGTTCTAGACCCCTTTAATGTTAATAAAGTTCCTGCTAAATGAGTTCTCTTTGCATAATTCTGAATTTATAGTCAATAGAATGTTTTTTCCTTAGTTTGTTTTTTTAATAAAGCAGAAGCATAAACATATTGAAATGTAAGATTGCTAAATGTGTTTTCTATTCAAAGGTTGGCACTAAAATGTCAGCCCTTGACTGGAAAGAAAATGTAGCTATATAACCCAAACTGCAGAATGACGTTCAGTAAGCCTAACAATGACAATTTAGTGATAGGTAGGCCTCTACTATCATTATCATACTATATTTTTCTTTCGGACATGTTTTCTTATATTACATTTTAATTTTAATGGATTTTCATCAACGTATAATAGACAAACGCCTTCTGACAAATTCATGCGTGGGAATTGCCACTTCATCCAATATACATTCATATAATACATAGACACAGAGAAAAAGTTAGAGAGAGAGAGAGAGAGAGAGAGAGAGAGAGAGAGAGAGAGAGAGAGAGAGGGAGGGAGGGAGGGAGGGAGGGAGAGAGAGAGAGAGAGAGAGAGAGAGAGAGAGAGAGAGAGAGAGAGAGAAACAGACACAGAGACAAAGAGATACAAAATTATTTCAGTTTTAGGAGATAAAACTAAATATTTAAAAATTCTAAACTGTCAAAATCTTTGAATCATTGAAAAATTACATTATAATTTCTCTTGCTATAAGCTAATTTGTACAAAACTAACTGGAATTTTGATGATCAATCACTAGCTTTACACTTACCTGCACTAAGCAACTTGCTAACAAGCTTTAAAGTAAAGAGCAGAAAGCATGTTCATCTTTCCAGGGAAGGCTCTAGATTATTGCTTGAGTTACCCAGTAGGAGCATCTTTAAAAGTAGAGTTGATGGAGAAATTTCACCTCCGAGGAAGATATGGAGAGACTCAATATTTTCTACTGCAATTCTACAGTCAGGGGTATTGTCAGATTATATACAAAATGAAGATTGAAAATTTATCTATGAACCCTGCCAAGTTTTTCAATAAATATATAAAGTAATTTAAAGTTGCAAAAGGAGTTATTTGTAAGCTCGACTTATTGTGTGGTAAAGCTCAAAAAAGAAAAAAAAAACTCAAAAGCCTTTTATTGAGTTAAAGTTTTGATTGCTTTAGGAAGAACATTTCTACATTAGAGCTTTCCAAAGCCATGAACAAATAATCTGTTTATCTTTGAGTAGATACACATTCTCCTCCTCTCTGCCTCTGGATAAAAATAGAAAAGCATGTGGTTCAGAGGTATGGGCTATAGAAATATATCAGAAAGTTGGTTGTGTTTATATATAATGCATGTATATATCACACATTTGTTTCTTAGAAAAAAGTTGCAAAGTGGATTTGGGGTGCACATCTAATGACAAAGAAAGGCATGGATTATCTATTATAGTCCACTTGAAATCTCACTCTCAAATATCTTTCTCTCCTGCACTTCATATCCAATATTCTCCATATTTTAGCTGAATGTTTAAAATACATACAAAATGAAGTAACATGATTTACTACAATGAATGGGACAAAATGGGCACACACAAGAAGTGTGATATACTGCAGGAAACACATCTCCCTGGACCTCAGCGATGGGAGAAGACGATAAATGAAATGACGTGGGAAATCATTTATAAACATAGTTTACTAAAACCAGCAGAAAGAGAGCAAGAGCATGTATAAGGGCTGAGAAGGAAGATGACAACCGAAATCACTAATCAAGGTATCTGGGTGTTTATAGGGAAGGATGGGGATTGAACGGAGCAATCAGAGCAAAGCCCTGTGAGAAAGAGGCTAGAAATACTTGACCTTTTATATCCGGTTACTATTTAACTCATTACATTTTATTTTTAAATTCATACTCCCTAAACTTTGGCATGTTTGTTCAAAACTGTTACCCTATCAGTTCTTGGTAGATGGTGTGAATTGAGACCAGCCTTCACTACATGTGACACCTTGTTTCAAACAAAATTATATTTTGTAAAATTCAAGTTTTGATTTTGCTTTGTTATGCTTAGTATTTCTTTCTTTCTTTCTTTCTTTCTTTCTTTCTTTTTTTTTTTTTTTTTTTTTTTTTTGGTTTTTCGAGACAGGGTTTCTCTGTGTAGCTTTGCGCCTTTCCTGGATCTCGTTCTGTAGACCAGGCTGGCCTCAAACTCACAAAGATCGGGCTGCCTCTGCCTCCTGAATGCTGGGATTAAAGGCGTGCACCACCACCGCCTGGCCAGTGTGTATTTCTATAACAGTAGACAAATGGAAATTCCACTTAACTCTGCAAGGGGCAAGACAGAACAATTTGACCGTTACCCAAATTTCTTCACACTGTCTTTTTTAGTCCCAATCTGCACATTTCTTCCTTTGCATTCAGATAAATACTGTAGTTTTCCTTTGTCAAGAACTCCATTAAACTAGAAATAAGGACCAGAGGGCCTATTGAGAATGGCATCTGTCATCCAGCTTAATACAACCAAGGTACATTAATGAATTTTGTGCGTTTTGTTTTTAATTTATCCATTTACCAATAATGAAGCATCTGGCATATTTCTATTGATGGGGAAGTTACTAATAAAGATATTATAAATATTCATGTGCAGGCTTTCGTGAGAATATTCACTTTGTTTCTGTTTGGTAAATACATAGAAATGAGATTTCTGGACACACGTTAAGCATAAGTTTATCTTTATAAGACAGTACAAATGGTTACTAACAAGCCTGGGCATCTACATTCCCCACAACAGTAAAGTATTTCTCTGTGGTCAACACCCTTGCTACTTCTAGTATTCTCAAGTCTATTTTTATTTGACTTGGATATATACAGACATCTATAACATATTGATACCTATTTTAGTTTGCATTCATTAAAGATTAAGGCCATTTGACATGATAAGGCCAGATGCTTATACACCATCTTCACAACTTCTTTGGGAAAACATCAGTTCATGTAGTTTGCCAGTTTTTAAAATGGGCTATTTTTATGTTTTTGAATTTTGAGAGTTATGTATGATAACTGATTACAAGTATTTCATTAGGATAATAGTATACAAAGATACTTGCTTGGCCTGTATTTTACCATTTTGTCCTTGTAACTATCTTTTAGGAGACTTTTTTTTTAAATTTTGCCATTTTGGTAAAATCCACATAATGTGAGATCTATACCCTCAACAAATCTTAAACATTAAGTAATGTTAAACACATGTAGACAGACAAATTAAGCTAATTGATACATTTAGTGTGGGATATTTAAGCAAGTTACTTAATATATTGATTACCTCATATAGTTCTTACCTGCTTGTATAGTAAGAATAATTTAATGTTTTTTGTCTTCTAGCAATTTTCTGTGATGTGGTGTAGATCTCTACAACACATTCTTTCTAGCTCCCAGAAAAATTGCACCTCTGAGAGTATTTCTCCATCCCCACATCCTGCCATCAACTCCCGGAAATCATCACTCTACTTCTGCATCCAGGTCGTAAAGATTCTGCATATAAATGTAATCACACAAAAGTAGCTTCGTCTTCCTGATTTGTGTCATTTAGCATAACATCCTCTGTGTTTGTGTATGCTTGGATTTACGATTCCAAAGTTTATTTCATTTTATGGTGAAATCATAGTGTAAAATGTGTCTGTGTTTGGGTGGTACAGTATTTCTTGTTCATTCATTCACTGGTGAACATTTAGGTAGATCCCATAACTGGAAAACTGAGAATGATGCTGTAATGAGGATGAGTATGGAGATTTCATGGAGAAAATGCATCTTGATTTTGAAATCCAGTAATTCACTTGTTATGTCATATAGGAGTTTGATATTTAATTCTAGAAATATCTTATACTGTTTTCTAAAATGGGAAGAGTAAGTCCAAATTTTGCCGTCAACATACAAGAGGTTCTATTTTTTTTAAATCTTTCATAATTATCACTTGTATTATATTAGTTATAACTAATTTGGGCAAACTAAACTTAACTGTTATTATGTTTGAGGCAACTCGACTATGATTCAACTATTTAACTTATTTTGCATATAGTTTAAGACAACCATTCAATTTTCTTATTTTGCATATAGAAAATCAGTTTTCATAGGACTATTTGTTGAAATAATGACTCACAGATGTGTGAGTTCAGTTCATACTATTTAATCTGGCTCATTGGTCTAAACACGCAAGTCTCCATGTCAATACCAGATTAAATGACTTTCATTTTGTGATTTAGTTTTCAAATTTAAAAGGTCAAGGTAGTATGCTCTGTTGTGCTTCAAGCTTTTTCTCGATAACTTGTATTTCCTGATTCCATATAGATTTTAATGGTTTCCAATTCTATTTCTGAAAGTCATTGGAACGTTAAGAGATTTTGTTGTAAAGAACATTAGATCGTTTTAGAATTTTCTAATTAGTTGTCTCCTGAAGTTATTTTAGAAATGTTTTATTATTTAATACCACAGTCTACTATGTTATATTTCCTGGAAAAATACATAAAAATGCCTATTCATCCCAGGCATTGAGAGCAAGACAACTCATAGAAATGCTTCTCCCTCAGTTAGCTTAGTGAACCTCTGAGTCTACTTTCTTTGATAACAAGATCATGAGTTAGAGGTTACTTACAGGAGCATATTTGATTTTCTGCCATCTATTTCACCAAAAAGTCACACCCCAGCCTGGATTTGAATTCATGAGTCTTCATCATTCCCTGCATAAATTGCAGCAAGTTATACCACTGAAGAATCTCCTCTACCCAGATTATATAACCTTAGAGAGCCCTCAGGAGAATGTTTTGTGCTATTCCTGAGTTTTGTAAGCCTCTGGAGTTTCAACAAGCTTATAAACCACTTCTTTTCACTTGGGATGGAATATTGCAAGCCATAAACTATTGATACAAAAAATAGTTTTTCACATCTTTGGCTTCTTCCTAAATATAGACATATTTTTAAATTTGGGTGTGAAATTGCCTTCTCAAGGAATTGGCTGATTCCTCTGTCTATGATTATGCAACTTATATCTACTTTTGGTGCAATTCTGTAATGCTGAACAGAGCTCTGAGAGGGGATAGAGGACATGAAGAAAACAAGGTCCCATAAAACAACAGGATCAACACACATTAATTCTCACAAATTGAGGAAGCATATCGGGCCTGCATGGATCTGCACCAGATGGGGCCCTAGAGTTCAAAAGAGAAGTGGACACATGTCCCATCCCTACCCCAGAAGAAATCTCTAATTGATAACCACTTGCAAGTAAAAATTTAGTTACCTCAAAAGGAGTTTCACAAAGAAAAATGAGAAAGTGTGAATATTGTTTATCTTCAGGAGTAAGAAGAGAGTTGGGGCATCTTGGCAACAAATTTTCTTTGTATATTTAAATTTTGAGCCATACTTAACACAATCATGTAACATGAATCTTAAAAGGTCTTGTAATAAAAAACCCAGAGCCAGATATCAAGGTGAAATCTGAAAGATTAGAGAAGCAGAATAGCCAGCCATTAGCTCTTAACCTCTAGGAAATCCTCAGCATAAAGAGAGTGAATTCTCTGTTTCCTCACACTGTATATACCCAGACATCACTTCCTAAGATTAAAGGCATGTGTGCTTCCCAGTACTGGGACTAAAGGTGTGTGCCACCACTGCCTGGTTGTTTCGAGTGTGGCCTTGAATTCACAGAGATCCAGGCAGATCTCTGCCTACAGAGTGATAGGATTAAGGGTGTGTGCCACCACTGTCTGGTTTCTATATCTAATCTAGTGGCTAGCTCTGTCTTCCAATCCCCAGGCAAGTTTATTAGGGTACACAATATATCACTACACAATCACTATACTAAAAATTAAGTGATAGGTTTTATCAATTTCATGAAGCTAAAGTTTTTCATTATGTTACATCACCTGTCAACAAAGACACAAATAAAAGTAAATACTAATGAGGGCTGAGTTGTGGCACCTATGTACCATTAGCGGTAAAATAAATTAGTAAATTCACTATGGAAATCAGGGTGAAAGTTCCTACACACACACACACACACACACACACACACACACACACACACACTCACTCACTCACTATTTTGTAAACATTTCCAAATAAAATACTTAGAATGCTAAATGTATGTCAAGAGGAAAGATTGTTTTATTTTTGCACTCCAAGATTTCCTCCAAACATTTTGCCTTCCATGAACCATTTTCTGGAGGAGTTTCTCAGAAGGACTGCATAAGATTTTTCTCCTATTGCATAATGAATTAAATAGAAGTGTAATAAATACAGGATTTAAGTAAAAAAAAAGAAAAAGTTTGAGTCTAGGAAAAAAGGCAAAGGGGAGCGGATGGAAGAAGCTTTAGAGAAATCCCAGGGCAGCAACTGAGCTACTGGCCAGAAAACCAATCAGTTCAAATGGTAGAAGAAAGACACTATATAAATACATGTACAGTGGGAGGGGTTTCTTTAACAGAACTACAGTGAAAACAGTTAGTTGCCTGATATGTTTGACTACAGAAAGCTGTGCTTTTTACTTAGTCGTCCAGCGGGGGATTATTAACTTGTATACCAACAATTCAAATGATAAAGAAAGGGCAATTATACACATAGTAAAAAGAGAATGAAGTTATAGTGTAACTCAAGATGCCATTGTGAATGATTGTGCTGTGGTGGTACATAATTTAAAATATATTACATTGTTTATATTATTATAAAGTGAAAGGAGGAGAAACATATATGTGCCTACGTATGATTCTATACAAGCATTTAGTGTTGCCTACCAACATGGTACCACTAAGAAGGGTAAAAAGTAATATTCACTAATAGAAAGCCAATATATATAATATTTATATCTGAAAAAAGAGGAAGGGGAAGATGGAGGCTAAGCAAAGTATTGTGGTCATTATTTCATCAATGACACATCTAACCAAATGACTGGATATACTGTATTATATATTTATGAGGGACCATAGTATCAGCTTTTAGCATTTTTTAAAAAAAAATTTTGATTGAAAATAGTATATATTATCATCTATTTCATGTTTATTTTTTTATCAGATCCTACCACATTTTTTATCAGCATGATTGTTTATAAAATACTTTAGTTCCAATAAGAATGAAAGTTAATATCATTAATGAAAATCATAATCATATAAAAATAAACATGATACAAAATTTCAGCAAGGACAGCACTTTGTCAATCTCTAACACATTATGAAATATTTCTAAGCCATCATAAGAATAACTTAATTAAGGAAACACAAATAAAAGCTGTTTTTTGGTTATTAATTTCTAGTTTATCTAAATCATCACATTATTAGTCTATTGATCTCTTCTCTGTTGGAAAGATGTACATTTCCACCATTTTTTAATCGAAGCTATTATTCTGTTTTCAGACTACATAAATTCAAGGGTCTTTTTGAGCAGGGCATGTTAATTGTACTTTGTAAATCTTTCCAAGTCTCAGTGTTTTCATATGCAAATGATCTGAGTTCTCTGGAAAGAAAATACTAGGGAGAAAGAAATTCAAATAAATTTCCAGCAAATAAGAACTTCTCATAATTGAATGAATCATATTTTAATTGCTTTTAGTGATATTTATTTTGTTCTTGACCCTTCGAAGACCTCCTCTTGACAGAGATAAAAGAGAAAATATGGTTTTGTGGTAGTCATGATTTTAAGAAGTAAGACTTCAACAGACTGATTTGTTGACTTCCATTTCTTTATGCATCTTTAATTATTATATGCAATTACACATAAAATAAATTTAAGAATTCAAAATCTATGACATCAAACCAATGGTGATAGTGAGATAATGTATGTGCCTACAATAGGCACTTTTAATCAATATCCACAATTTATCACATTTTTAATTATGTATTTGAGGAGTTTTTAATCTTAGTATAACTCAGAGCCAAGTTTCCTATGAGATTTTACTGCTGGTCTCATTGTGCTTCAAATATTGTACCCTAATATTACAGACTCAAAATCATTTTTACATTTAGACTGTAGTCCAAATTGAGAGTCCCTTTCCCGTGTTCCATCATCCTGGGAAAATTTACAGTCTTCAGGAAGATATAATTACATCAAACAACACAAAATATGAACGATTCCAAGACAGAATTTTTTCTTGTCACAATTAATATACAAGTGAAGTAAAAATAGAAATATTTCAATTAATTTGAAAGAATAAGTTTGAAAAGAAAGGGGCTTTCGAAATTCAAAATATTTATATAGTTATTAGTAGTAGATCATAGAACATAGTAACAAAAAAGATGATTAGTACCTGGTATTAATAATAACTATTAAGCACATGGACCAAAGAAATATATTGAAAAAAGAAGAAGTGTCATAGATATAGGCCCATCTCAAGAACAGAGGATTTCTCAAGAAAATCTCTAAGCCACAGAAGGCACAGAATGTTGTATTTCAAACTCTGAGTAGTAAGAACTGCCAACTCACATTACTATATCCAGCAATGATGCCCTTCAAAATTTAATGAAAAGAAAAAAAACCCATGACAAATATAAACTAAGGAATCCATAAAGAGAAAGTCAGAAACAAAAGATATTTCAAGGAATCATACATATGAAAGAGAAATATAAACACATACATTCTACAGAAAATAATAAATGAGAAATGGAAAAATACCACCATTACACAACCCATGAAATGGTAGGAATTAACACATATCATTTAATAATAATTCCGATGATTGTCTCAATTTTTAAATAAAAATAGATTAGCATATTTATTAAAATTCAGTATTTATCTATTTATTGTCTACTGGAAATATACTTCATTAACAATGACAATATCTGCATTAGGGAGAAAGGATGGAATAGTCAGACAAAATATATTTAAAATGAAATTAATTAAGAGTATTTGCTTTATGAAATTAGGTACACCAGGCTTTGGTGCATACATGTTTAGAACTGTAATATCTGTGTGTGTGTGTGTGTGTGTGTGTGTGTGTTTATGTGTTTGCATACATTTTCAGGTGCATGTGGCATTCAGAAGTAACCTTGTGTATTAGCCCCAAGTATTCCACCTACCTACTTTGATACATTTTATTTGTCTAGGACTCAACAATTAGGCTATATGGACTGGCCAATGAGCCCCAGTAAACCTCCTGCCTCTATTCCCCAGGGCTAGTATTAAAGAGTCCACTGTGAGAGTTTCATTCTTTCCTCATCTTGCAAAGATGATTAAAGTTAACAGAAGAGAGAGAGAAAAAAAGGGAGGTGGTGGCTACCAGCAGTCTTGGAGTTTTTAAACTGGGTACTGTTCTTCACATTCAGGGCTTCATGCTTGCAAGTTCAAACAAATTGCTTACTGAGATATCTCTTAGCCCTTTGCTACTTACTGTATCCAAATCACTTTATTTCAAAGAGCTATCTAAGCCAACAGTTTAACTAACATCAAATGAAATTAACAATATTGTGTAAACATAATGTGTTGATTAGGAGTTCAAAGAAACTATGGAACAAAGGAATTATAACCTTCAAACATAACAAAATTCTATTACACCAGAAAAAAAAATCATACAAAATGAACATTGTTAATATGTATTAAGCCCTGACTCTAAACTGGGTGGTGTAAGTAGCTGGAGAGTTTCTCTCTGCATCCCACCCAGCCCTTGCAGTCCCGCAGCCCACTTGTAAAATAGTCATTCAGAAGCTTATATTACTTACAAAGTATATGGCCATGGAAGGCTTCTTGCTATCTAGATCTTATATTTTAAATTAACCCATTTCCATTATTCTATTAGTTGCCACGTGGCTTGTGGCTTACCGGTACTTTACATCTTCTCATGGCGGCGGCAGCTGCCAGTGTCTCCTGCCTCAGCCTTCCACTTCCCAGAATTCTCCTCCCTCCTTGTCCCACCTATACTTCCTGCCTGGCTACTGGCCAATTAGTACTTAATTTATCAATCAATCATCCACAGCAAGTATAAGTATAACATAGTTTATGTATAGTACAAAGACTATTACCACAATGCATATTGATAATTTTAGACAGGGTCTTGCTCAGCCATCATCAGAAAAGCTTTCTCCTGCAGTATATGGGAACAAATTTAGGGACCCACAGCCAGGCATTACTTAGGGAATGAGAAAGCCTGTAACACTCAGGCCTAAATGGAATATCTCCATCAAATCACCTCCTACCCAGCCCTCAGGGCTTAGGGAACACTGTGAAAGAGGAGGCAGGAAGAATGTGTGTTTCAGAGGGGATGGAGAACACCAAGAAAAAAGGCCCTCTAATTCAACATGATCAAAGCTCATACAAACTCCCAAAGACTGCAGCAGCATGAACAAGGCCTGCTCAGGTCTGCACTAGGTCACCTCTCTCTATATATATGATGGCTTCCAGTTTAGTGTTTCATGAGATTCCTGAGTGTGCAAACTAGTGGTCTCTGGGACTCTTTGGCTTCTATTTGTTTGTTTGTTTTGTTCAACTCTGATGTGTTAGTGTTTGTTTTATGCTATTATATTTTATTTTATTATTTTAAAAATTGGAAGGAGAAAAATTGTAGGCCAGACAACCATACATACGACTTCACCTGTTATTGATACAATTGCAGTGCTACTAGTATGTAAATATAGATCATCCCAGTGTCATGTCCATGCTTTACATGTCATGCCTCAGTGCCTTTATTTGCAAATGAATCATTTCTTAAAAGGCATGTGAAGTAGAAAACAGAGTTGACACTTAGATTAGGTAAACAATGAATCCATGAAAGCATGAAAGGATAACATTCACAGATCAAAATTATAACAATCTAAAAGAAGAACTTGAAAGAGAGTAAGAATGTGTGTATGGGTGGGCTTAGAGGCATGAAAGGAAAGAGGAAAATGATGTAATTATATTATATTCGCAAAAATTAAAGAAGTAATTATAAAAGAGAAGATTACCAACACCCTGGATTAGACCCTAAGACTTTCCTGGACCAGTTTCTGGGGTTGAAAAAATAGAGTGAAATAGCATAGATCATGTATTCGTAAGGATATTGGCAAGAGATTGGAAGGCTAGGTCTTTTGAAACTCTTTAATTGAACAAGCATCTCTACAAGATACTATTGTCTCTACTCAAGACTAAACATCTTTCAAGTATGAGTAGGATATGTCATTATCCACAGAATAGAGAACCTTTAGGATTACAGAACAGTATTCTTGCCACTAAGAATACTTGGACAAGTATTATGATTTGGAGAATTAAAAAAAAAATGCCTCCCTCATCTGTCTGAACTGATTATCTCTTTCAGCACTATTGACTTCTAATCAACAGAAGAAATGTGCAGTTAGGATGCAACCCTGGGACAGATAATAATAAGATAATGGAATGAGAACAACACAGGCATTTCTTGCAATATCCACTGAGAAATTTTGCAAAGTACTCATAGCAGACTTGTATATTCATTTTTATGTATATGATAAATTTAACTCACAGATAGTAATGCCCTAAAGAGGATAAAATGACTTCTAAAACTATTTTAGAGTACTGGAATATGAAAGCAACATTGTATCAAAATTCTAGCCTTAAAGAACATGCATAGAAAAAGTAATTACCTTTATTATTGTTCTGAACCCTAGTTAAGTAAGTTGGTGAACTGCTGTTTCTCAAACTCAGTCACGTACAAGGACAGTTAATCATGTCTAACCTTGTACGCTATCAAGCCACATTACTATATAAGATTATCAAATAGTATAAATCTACATGTGAGGTCATTTGTCATTGCCCTCCAAAGATGTCTCCTATTAACACAAGTAAATAGGTACTTTGTGGTCCCATAATCCTCATAGGGTCCCTAAAAGGTTCTCAGCAGTTGTCGTTACATAGGCTCAACAATTAACTTTCTGGAAGCTATCATATTTCATCAATGGCAACTAAAATTACTCCAGTAAGTGCATAACTTAGGCTTAGCATTCTTGGGTGCTAAGATAATTCATGTATCCAAAGTAAGTATTCATGACAGAAGTCAAGCTTTTTCTTAGCATAAGGAGATTAGTATATCGGGAAAATCAACTAATGTCAAGGATTCTAGCCAAAATGGGTATCTGGTCCAGAGACAACCTCTAGAGTTCATAATAGTGGGTCATGGTGATGGGAAGACATGTAGGACACTGTCATTTGTACCTCAGAAATATTTCATCCAGCTTAAGTTCTTCTCAGAAGTTGAACAAGTAAGTCTTGCTGATTGTGTGATTTTTGAAGAAAACCCTTCCTACTGAATTTTCAGTTTAACACTAGAGTAAGTTAATTTAAATAACTTCTACAAGTCACCTGTCATTATTCAATTTTTCTGACAGCGTTGTTCATACATTGGAAATGGAAGCATACCATTCTTACCATGTCCTTTGAAAGTGGAAAGGTTACTATATAATCAGGCATCAATCACAAAATCTCTTAGTCTCGAAGGAAGGATTCTCTAGTTAGTATGAACTGTTCCCTCATTTAAAGATTTTGCACATGACTCTGTGCTATCATATTTTAAGAATAAGAAGTGCTACAATCGAGTTCGTTATCTCAGCAGAGAATGTTTGTGATGATGAGACTGCCAGGCTTCATCAGCTTCTTCCTGCTTTTTCAATTTTATTAAAATAACCCAATTCAGCCTCCTTCAGATGATAACTCATTGTGATATTAACTCACTTTAAAAATGAGTCAATTTAATTTTTGAAGCCTTGTTGATTTAAACTCATTTTAACATTTCCTGATATAACATCTTGTATTTTAGTTAAAGAAGAATTGTGAGCCTCTCAACTCCACTATCTTATGAGAAAAATGTGAAGAAACAGAAAATTGTTAAGTGAAAAATAAGCCCTGCATCACTTTAAAAATCTTCCAAGTAACAGGCAGCTTCTCAGTGTACCACCATTCCAAAAAATATTTAACTATTAATTCTCCAACTATTCTTCTGGCATATTCAAATAGCATTGGATTTACTCATATTGAAGAAACTAAATAAAAACGTATCATACCTGTTTCAAGTAAAAATGGTCAGTCTGGTAAGCTAAGAGACTGATAAACCCTATAAAATTGCCAGCTTTCCTGAAACATGATTCAAGCAATCCCATTCTCAGGACATTACTTTCCGATACCATGTCCAGTTTCTAATGTGTTTCCCTTTCTAAAAGTTATTCCAGTGACCACTGACAAAGACATAATGCCAGTGACAATATATCAGTGATAATTTAATGTAGTTCCAAAGTGTGTCATACTGTTTGCAAGCAACTTACACACACACACACACACACACACACACACACACACACACACGGAATGGAAGGAGGGAGGCAGAGGGAGGGAGGAGGCTACCAAGTCATGCGGCTCCTAGTCTTGTGGGTATCTGTTTCTGTGAACAGAGAAACCTGAAGTTGTTTCAGAGACAAGAAACACTGAAAGTTTTCCCATAAGTTCTACTTTTGGGAAGGATCTGTTGCAATGTCTATTTATAAAATGTAAACCAGACTTCAAAGATCCAAGTCACTGTACTTTGTCAGTTCTCAAACCCAGTGCCCTTACAGATCAGCTGCATATATGTCAAGTTTGTGTTTATCACCATTAGATTTTAGAGCTTCATAGACCTCATCTACAAGTAGGAATTTATTCCATAATAGGAATTTCTCTCTTGGTGGTAATAGTGCTCAGCATGACCTCATTCAGTACTAAAGACTTGAAAATTGGCATGTTTTCCACTTCAACTTCCATTTTTTGTATAATTTTGCTATGCATTGAAGGGTATTTTTGCTTAGTTCTTATGCTTCCTCTTCAGAAATAAAGGATGAATATATTTTATCTTCCAACTTATATTAACTGCTTTAACTCACTTCTCATATATTTTCCTTTGCAAATTTCTTCATTGTTTTGTTTATGGCATGAATTATCATGATAGCTTTTTTCTTAGCATCAACTGTGTTTATGAGTTCATTTCAATGTTAGTTGAAGATATAATTCTATGTATTATCTAAATATAGTAAAATTTAATCACAGAGTATTTTTAAAAATATATTTAATTTTTTAAGTTTGTGTGTGTGTGTGTTTGTGTGTGTGTGTGTGTGTGTGTGTGTGTGTGTGTGTGTGTGTGTGTGTGTATGTGTCTGTGTGTGTGTGTGTGTAGGGGGATATGGACATATGAATGTCCCTGTCCATGGAGGCCAGAGAAGGATGTCAGAGCACCAAGAATTGGAATTCCAGGTAATTGTGTGATTAGCATCTGCCTGCCATAGGTATTCTGAAGCAAATTACGTACTCTGCAAAAATACTAAGTACTCTTCTGTGCTGAGCCATCTCTCCAGTCCCCAATTACAGGAAATTTGAAACAAGGATTTTTTTTTTTTTTTTTTTACATTTTTACATTTTACATTTGTCAAAATTGAGGAGAATTGTTTGCTTTCATTAATAGCAGAGTCTGGAAGCAACTCCCAGTTGAGAAGACATGGAATCCTAACTCACTGATTTCCAAGGAACGTGCCTCTCCTTCCGGGAGAGCTCCAGTCAGCTGTGCTGAAATCTCCAGTGGAAAAGTGAAGCACAGTGCTTGTAGCTGCACTGATGTGTTCCGTTTACCTGATTGTCAATGTTCATGTTCATATTCAACAGTGAAAATCGGGAGTGTTGTTTTTTTCACATAAAACCTAGGGTGCTACATTTTTGTTTCAGAAACATGCTTTTTAATAACTAATTAGTTATGATTGAATTTCTGCTTGACCAGAGAATTTATAATTCCACTTTCATTACCCATATTTATATATTTTCCAAATTGCTGTTATTTTTCCATGTGCTCATTCAGGTTCATTTTCTGAGGATCATGTGATTAAATATACGTGGACTGAGTTTAACACATAGGACTAATTACTTATAAGAGAATAAACTACTTGTATAAAAATATATATAATTGTGTTGGTGATCAGAATTTAGGTGCATTCTATGTGATGTTAGTTTTCCTTTCACTGGTCTGAGGGAAATGAAAACAATAGACAATATTTTGACATAACAGATAGTTATGTCAAATTAATGTTAAAGTTAATGTGAATTAGAAAATTATGCTTAAATCACAGTTTCTAGAGTATTCCTGGTATGTCAGCTAAGGGGAAGTGTTAAACTACCTGAATAGTGATTAGAAAGACAATTTTTATGTTCTTTATTATGCCGTGATGAGATCAAAATAAAATAACCATAAATATGTAATAGAAAAATATAATTATTCTTTCAATGATCAAATGCCATCATTTCTCTTTCCTGTATTTCTTATCATAATTCTCACATTTTATTGAGTAAAAACCACAAAGTTAACATTTTTGCAATTTAGTTGTTTCACAAAGCCTTGAAAGAAAGGTATCTTAGTATTTTATACTTTATAACTAGTGTTTTATTGATTCTATGACACTCAGAGCTGATAGTTTTTCTGTATTCATTTAATCCTTTTCTGTTCTGATACATTTTTAATACTGTTAATCAATAAATGCTTTTATGTTGCAGTTTAGTGTTCATAGATCTTTTGTCAGAGAATCAAAATTTATAACATGAGGGGTAAATATTTTAAGTATAGGTTAATTTTTATCCCAGGAGTAATATAAAAGTTGGAAGTTGCAACTGATATATAGTTATATATAACACAGAAAATAATGTGCTTAAGGAATATGCTGTCAGAAACAATAGCAACTGAAGTTTTGATATTTCTGTTAACATCTCTTCCCCAGAGTGCAATGTCAACGCTTATACGATATACAATGTTTATGTGATATATGATGTGTTTGGTGAATATTTGTCAATAATACCAGGTCAATAGATTTTTATTATTACACAATAATACCTACAGTTTTCCTCATTAGTGTATCTAATACTTTTTGCCACTTTGGGCCTCTCAATAATCCACTGAGAAGCATGTCAGCAGGACTTAGTCAAAAGGAGAACATGTGAAGATTGCTAAAGTCATCTAGAATAAGGGGGACAGAGTCATGCCCTGCAAGTCAAAGTCTGACCTCCCAAGGTCATATCCTTTTCACTTGGAATTAAGACACAGATAAATGGTTCATCAGACTTAGCACTGTACTTTGCTTAAAAACCGTGTTGTGTGCCAGATTGTTAAAATGTGTTTTCTAAATCTCAAATAGAAATTCTCCAATTGCATTAAGTATTCAAGCAGCCTCAGATAGTTTCATTGCTTGTTTTTTATTTGACAAGCTTTCACTCACACTAAATGAGTAACATTTCCTAAACAACATTGCACCTATCCAGCAGGATCAGATGGTTAGTTCCAAACTTAAATTACTCAGATAACTTTGATTAACTCTGTGGGACACTAAGTAAAACCAAAACCAGGAACTAGAGAAAAGATATTTTCTAGGGAATAAAGGATTGG